>JAHIAM010000704.1:0-21276 GCA_021605205.1 Aegilops longissima
GGGTGAAGTGGGCCAGTCAGCGAAGTGGAGAAGGAAAGCGACCTTCTCATGGGGCTGGGGGTGAGGATGAAGCTGCCCTCATCGGGCAGCGGCCAGAGTCTTGTCGCCGGAGAAAGTATCCGGCGCCCTTGTGATTCAGCAATAATGCTCCTCCTTAACGGTGGAGGCCAACCATTTACCTCCGCTCCGGACATGGTCGGAGAAAGGTTGAGAGCGAGATCTTGTGAACTTGGGCGCTGGAGCTCGAGTCGCAGCGGAGATGGATAAGCAAAGGAGGAAGAAAGGCGTGGTGAAAAGGTGAATCCTTATCCCTTATATAGGCGGAATGAAGTCTGTCGTCCCCACCTACTGGTAAAACTCACTTATCTCCCAAGCATCATCAATGACCACGGATGGGTTACTTACGTCCGTATTGATGGGAATCCCGGATTGAGAAACCACGATCTACTGCCCGACAAAGCGTGCCAAGAAACGCTTCGCTTCGTCTGGCTAGGTGGTAAGTAAAAAGCGATTTAAATAATGGCTTGGTAGTGGTGTGGCGTCATGCCTTGAAAGCGTCAATGATTGAACTTGTATATATTATTATTCTCTCTACGGTGGAATGTAGAATTTATTTTGAAAGCGGACACTATCTGGTGTTCACAATCTTCTATCATTCGGAGGAACCCGCCTTGCAATGCCAAACAATATCTGCGCGGACTTATATCGTCATTGAAGCGGGTTCGAGAGACTCTTGAGGAGTCGGATTAGGGGTTGTCGGGATAGCGGACTACCATCATCGGCCGAACTATCATCAGCGGACTATCATCATCGGCGGACTCCAAGACTATGAAGATACAAGATTGAAGACTTAGCCAGTGTCAGGATGGGACTTTCCTTGGCGTGGAAGGCAAGCTTGGCGTCTGGATATGTAGATCTCCTACCATTGTAACCCGACTCTATGTAACCTAAGCCCTCTCCGTTGTCTATATAAGCGGGATGGCTCTAATCCGTAGACAGGAGACAACAACCACCTTACAATCATACCATAGGCTGGCTTCTGAGGTTTAGCCTCCTTGATCTGTGTAGATCCACTCTTGTAAACATCCACAATATCAATATCAATGAGAAGCGGGCGTGAGGTTTTACCTCCATCAGAGGGCGAACACAGGTAAAACTATCGTGTCCCTTGTCTCCTGTTACCATCGCCTAGACAAGCCTGAGTTCAGGACCCCCTACGAGATCATGGTTTGTGACAGCGACGACCTACGTTTAGGTTGCTTTTAGAGGCGTTAGAGTTCATACTCTTGGCTGGGGCTTGATCCATCATCCGAATAGCGAGTCTTGATCAGCTCTAAGTTGTTCTTTGCTTTTCTTGGGGCTGCTTAGTATTGGCCATAAACCTGCGTTTGAAAGCATCTGATATTGGCGGGATCCTCGACACACGACAAATTAAATGCGTCGTCGAGGCTTACCTCATCTTGGAAGGGCGCGCAATTATCGTCCTCTACGCTCTTTCTACTCGCCTTTACGTAAATGCGGACTTATCTCTCCGAATCCTCCTGCGGGAGTCCTGCTTTGAGGGGTTGTCTTCAACCTTGTCAGGGGTGTTATATCTCCGTGCGGAATCACGCGTTTTCTTGTGGCGGGATTTAAATGGCGGCGCTTGTAACGTCGATGCTTGATTTGCTTCTTGGAGGGTCATCCTCCGTTGTTCCTCGGCGTTCCCATATTTTGGGATGTCCACCATGTATATGTCGTATGGAGAGGTGGCCTTCGATTGCCTGGCAAGCTGGGTCTTGATAAATCTCCGGCATCGTCGTCCATACCGTCGATGTCTTGAATTGAGAAGTCAAGCATGTCGGTTAAATCATCGGCGGTGGCTACAAAGTGGGTGGTGGGTGGCGTTGAATTTCTTAGTCGTTAGCATCCCAACCTTCTGTCCGTAGTCGGCCGGGGCTCTCCGGATAAAGAGAGACTTTAGTAAATTCAGGATGTCGCAAAAGGCGAGTCTTGAAAGATGTCATGATGAACTCCATGACCAGGCCATGTCGGATTCGATTGGCGGTAGCGAAAGGTTGAGTCCGGAAAGAGTCCCGGCACACAGGGTCGAGCCTTGCAAAGGACAGGGATGGAATTGACTCAATCGCCGTAGAGATCACGTAGCCCCGGTGTCCAACCACTCGTCCTCGATGGGGAATCCGGCTCGGACTAAGGTGGGCGGATCTTTGGTCTTGACCTCGAGCTACTGATTGATTGGCGAGCTAGATCATACCGTCGAGATAGTCGCAGCACGCTTCGCTGGCTCGAATCCGTCGAAGATCAAGTCTCCGCGGACATCGGCCGTATAGTTCAAACTTCAAATCTGACACGATGGCGAGGCGTAGCTTCGATCTGCTCCGGATGGCCAAGCGAATTGGCCCAGCGATTGGCAAAGCCGCGAATCTGAAGATCTGTCAGGGAAAAAGTCTCACCTTGGACGCGTCGTTGTTGATGATCGAAGGAGCCGCCGGACCTATAGGTGGCGACGGAGGAACTCTCAATGAAAGCACCAATGTGGGTGTCAAAAGCTGGCGGATCTCGGGTAGGGGTCCCGAGCGTGCGTCTAGGCGGATGGTAACAGGAGACAAGGGACATGATGTTTTTACCCAGGTTGGACCCTCTCGATGGAGGTAATACCCTACTCCTGCTTGATTAATATTGATGATATGGGTAGTACAAGAGTAGATCTACCACGAGTTCGGAGAGGCTAAACCTAGAAGCTAGCCTATGGTATGATTGTTGTTGCGATCCCTGGACTAAAACCCTCCGATTTATATAGACACGGATAGTTAGGGTTACCTGAAGTCGTGTTACAATGGTGAGGAGATCTACATATCCATATCACCAAGCTTGCCTTCCCATGAGAAAGTCCCATCCGGACATGGGCGAAGTCTTCAATCTTGTATCTTCATAGTCTTGGAGTCGGACACGATGATAGTTACACTATCCGGACACCCTAGTCCAGGACTCCTCAATGAATTTCAGTCGGCTTCTACGAGTGGGTCTGCGACGAGGCAAAAAAATATTTTCCGACTACATAATTATCGTGCATTACAGCAGGTTATCGGATGAGGCCAATCAACAATAGTACACTAAATGTACTAGCTTCACATGCTGCAATATCTCTCGTCTCGTATGTAATACAACAAGTTTTAAACTTGAGACCAGCCACCCATCCTCTACAAGAACACTTTTAACCTAGCACAAACTCCGGAAATTTGGCCACGGTGTGAGGTCGACCATATGTTAATGTGTTGGATGTCGTAACCTGCACCTCGAATCCTCGATACTACTACTATAAGTAGTAGGAGTAGTAGGAAGTAGCATGGGCGAGCAAGCATTCACGTCGAGTCGGCTGGCACGCCACCGGCCGACTTCCATCGACACCATATTTATTGGAGCCGTGCTACAACAATATCTTCAACCTTGTCGTTCTCTAACTCAGCATCATGCCTTGGTGGCGAGTGGGGTTTTGCCGATAGTCGGTTTCCTCAACTATGGTCCCCCTTGTAAGGCCAACTCAGCGCATGACCCCAAAGCGGACCTCTGTTTTGCCGGATTCTGTCCGTTTGGGTAGAGCAATAAGGGTGCATGTCAGGGCCATTTCTGGGATCACGGTGGCCGTCTTGCTGAGCAGGGCGCATCGATGCAATACATTTTCTTTGCAAACACATATCTTGTTTTCATCATTGTTTTTTTGGTACAAGAAATACATCACCAATGACTAGAAAAACAAGAACCACAAGAATACATTTAGAAGATATCCAACTTCCATAACTGCTCCCACATAAGTTGGATTAGTGCCATCTTGATACATTCATTGTTGAGTGCTGCGGGCTTTCGATCCTGCGTGCTTGTTTCTTCTTGAATGTAAAAGTAGGCGTGTCTAGCCTCTATTCTATCAACAAGTGCACTAGTCTCATCTCTAGCCTCTATGCTAGCTAAAGTGCTAGAACATCTACTAAATTAACGCTCTATCAATATATCGTTGTACTCTTCTTATAATACCAAAACTTGCATCCATTGTACACAATAAAATTTTAAGTTAGCACACCTAGTCTAATCCAAAGAGCACTGGCAGAAGATTTGGTGAGTTCTTCCCTCCTTTTGCCGACCATTGGGACATCCAGCATCCAATTCGGTGTCATGCAAGAAAATAGAGTGGTAGTTGAAGCCATGATGTGCATCTTGGGTTAAGTATAAATAGAATCTTACTACCTTGAGTAACTCAAAGCAGCCACGAAAATCTTTATTGGATTTGTTTTTCATCACCCGGCACGTCGAGAATTGAAAGATGTGCGGATTCAGATGGAATCTCTTGCATTTTCAGCGACATGTGGGACCATATGAGCAAGCAGACGATGGAGCTCTGTGGCGTCTGCGGCTGGTGAGAGAGAGATAGGAGGAGGCTGAGCATGGACTCCAGGGAAATTTGCTCTCACGTAACCCGGCACCTCGATATAGTGGGGTGGCATGAGGCCACAACTAGCATCCATGTCTAGCGATGCGACACATACACTGATGAAGTCATGTACAGGGTAGGGTCATAGAGCCTGCCAAAGGAACCCTCCACAGGACACTCACAAGAAAGCAGCCTTCGATTCGACTTGGTAGGCTTCCACTCGACAGATTCAAAGACACTCGACTATGAAGACCCACTTGACCACCAAGAGTCCAAGAGCCACTCGGTGTCCAAGCGGTCTACGTAGTTAAATAGTCTTTATGATCTTAATGACACTTTATGTAAGCGTTACCGATGGCATACTAACTTTCTTACCTTAAACCCTCTACTATGTGGGCTGGCTGGGGTCTGGCGCACTCTATATAAACCACCCCCTCCACGGGTGAAGGGTTGCACCACCTTAACACATCTGCTTGAGATAATCCGATCGACCGCCTCCAGGCTCCCGGAGGCGTGAGGGCTGTTACTTCCTCAGAGAAGGGCACTGAACTCGTAAATCCTTGCGTACACAACTACTCCATAGCTGGATCTTGCCTCTCCATACCTACCCCCATTCTCTTGTAGGACTTAGAACCCTGACGGATTAGGCGCCCACCGTGGGGCCGGTGTTCTAGCGGTGTTGGAGAAGTTGGGATTCTCTCGATCTCCGGCATCATGGTTTGGTGGAGTTCTGGTGGCGTCCATGAGATCCGTCTCGGTCGCGCTCACGTTCATCATTTGGCGACTCCGCTTGGCCAGGAGGCTCCACTCGGCGTGGGCGTGCTCCCCATCCATCGCGCGGCGCACTTTCGTGCAGCGTGTGTCGCGGCATCCTCTGCGACAACCGTGGACCCGTATGGGTTGGCTCACGTCTGTCTTCACTCCTAGTCTCCCACGGCGCCAAGCATTCCGGTCGATCGGGCTTGGTGGTGGGTGAGGCATCACGGTGGCCCCCGGTCGGCCATCCCCAAGTTGCGGCGATCGAGCCCGCGAATCTCTCTGGACTGTTGACACTGTACCCGGTGGCTCCTTAAGACAGCGTCCGAATCGATAGCGATGACCGGCGAGAGGTTACGATGGTCGATGGACCCGCGGTCTCCTGGATTCACTGCTGTGAAGGTGGTGGTGGAAGCAATCGGTGCAAGCCCGAAGAGTACTTGCCGAGCCCTCACGCCGCTCGAAGCGAGGAGCTTCGTCGTCGGAACATGGATGCACTTCACTCCTATCGTTGGAGACCCCGAGGCTCGCGCCTTGGAGGATCTGGCAGCAGCCAACCTGGCTGGCGCTTTCGGCTGAAGAATCTTAAGCGAGTACTCGGCCAGCGTCTGTGACCGAGGTTCGAGAATCGATCGGCCTTGACTCTTTCAACCGCCTTGGTATATCAAACTCCGATTCAGAATTTAGCAGTACCGCCCGTATAGCGAGAATCAATTCAGCCTTCGATCGGAGGCAGGTAGAGTTTCTGACAAATCGAGGGATTTGCTCGAGTAACGGAGATCAAAACCGGTTGTATCCGATTGCGAAGCGAGGGTTCACAGCGATCCGTCATTGTCGAATTCATTCGATCGGCCCATAGTCCAAGATCGCCCCAGGCGTGAGAGCGTGGGGGCGGCGTGATGATCAATACAAGGGTCATGGCGGTATGAGCAGCGGTTCGATTCGCAGCGATCGGCGTCAGTGCCCTCCTCCCCAAGGGTGGATCATCACTCGCTCCTCGGTAGCGGGACGATAGAGCCAAAACAGTCTTTGGCGAAAGTTCGGTCGACCCGAAACGAGCTTTGATCGAGATCCATTATTGTTCAAGGTTTGGTCGGCGAGAGAGAGCTCACCGAGGCAGCCATGATAGAGATGTTCCTTCGAGTAGTAGAGTTCATGTCTCGGGGCGAGTGTTTCATTGAGCAATCGGGGCGCGATGATTCCTCAACTAGGTTGGCGATTGGAGTCGACAAGTTCCTCTGGAGAATCAAGCGACACTTGGCAGAAGATTACGAGTGGCGGTTCAGATCGGCGGTGTAGCGATGGGGTAGCCATGAAGCATTTACCTCTTATGTTGGAGGGTTCAGCCGGGCATGGTTGAATCGGTTAGCACCAAGAGTATTTACACTTGGGAAGATCTTGCCCAAGTGTTTGTCGAGACATTTGAAGGAACTTGCAAGCGACCAGCAGGTTTGTGCGGAGTTGCGATCGTCGTGCAAAAGTCGAGTGAAACCTTGAGATTACATCGGAGGGTGGATCACTTTGCACCACGATCGAGAATGTGTCGATCACGAGCGATCTGTGCCTTCAAGGAAGGTGTCAGAACGGAGAATTGAGTTTGAAATTTTGTCGAGCCGGAGATATGACCACAGTCGGATGATGGAGATTGCCACCAAATATGCAAATGGTGAAGAAGAGGATCGGCTCGGAGTGGTAAATATAAATCGGCCGCCAATGAGACCGGCGGAGAAAATTCGGTCGAGCGAAGGCGCCAAAAGCCGAGCCGGCTGCTCCGGAGAAACCTTGGCGGTGACCCAGGAAAGTTCAAGAACCAAGGGTCCTTGGAACCCTAAGAAGGTGAAAGACCAGGATGGGAGCGGCGTGTTGGATTTACCATGTCATATTCATACAAAGAAAGATGAAGAGGGTAAACTCATTTACCCGAAACATTACTCAACGATGTCGGCTCTTGATTCAGCGGTTCAAGGAAACAGCCCAAGGATAAGGATAAGGAGGCAGAAAAAGTTGAGAATAGAGATGGCGGTGATGGTGGATATCCCGGTCAATTCCACCACGATGATTTTCTGACGCCGAAAGCAAAAGTCGATTGAAGGTTATCAATCGGAAGTAAACTTGGTTGCTCGGCGACTCCCAATTATCTGAAATGGTCCCGAGACCGCCATCACATTCGACCGGTCGATCACCGCGCACATTGCCACCACACGGAGGCAAGCATTGAGTGGTCGACCCGGTTATCGAAGCACACTCGGTGACCAAAGTCGATGGATGGTGGTAGTGGTTTGAATATATTATCTGTGGAGCGTTGAAAGGGATGGGCATTCCGATGTCGGACTTCGATACCGATAACATGAGCTTCCACGAGTCATTCACGAAAAGAAGGCTGAGTCACTCGGCCAAATTGCTCTTGATGTAGTTTTGGTGATTCAAAGCATTTCCGGAAAGAAAAGTTGACCTTTGAGTCGTGGATTTCAGGCGCTTATCACGCTATTGCAGGAGACCAGCTTATGCGTTTCATGGCCCGACCATGTTACGTGTATCTTAAACTGAAGATGCACTGGTCCCAAGGCGTGATCACATCACGGGCAATCGGAAGAAAGCGGAAGAGTGCTTCGGAAAGGCTCTAAGATCGCCGATGCTTTCGGTTGGTAGTGGTAGAGCTACAAGTATCGAAAACTGCGGATCCGAGTGATTTGTTGCGAGCTAACAAGCCGCTCTGGTCGACATTCGGTCATTGGCGAGGCGAAACAGGTTCACATTCACCCGGTGATCCCGATTTGCTCCGACCAACATCTCAACAACTCGACTCAAAATAGGAAGAAGCGCTCATCCGGTTCCTCGTGTGAACTCGGACATCTTTGCATGGAAGCACAGCGCGACATGCGGGTGTTCAGGGGGCTGGTGAGCATCGCCTCTGAGTCGACCCAAAATTCAAACCAGTTAAAGAGTATCTTGGTGATCCGTCCGTCCGGAAGAAAAGGCCATTGGCGAGAGGTGGCTCGGCTCTTAGCAGCGAGTTCATCCGAGATCTACCACTCCGAGTGGCTACGTAGCGTTGTCATGGTCCCCAAGAAGGACAAGTCGTTGCGCATGTGCATCGATTTCAAGCATATCAATCGGGCCTGCCGAAAAGATCATTCCCTCTTCCTCGCATCGACCAAATAGTCGACTCAAGCTGCGGGATCACGAGAGGTTGTCTTTTTAGGCGCCTATTCGGGTACCATCAGATCCGTCTGTATGGACCCGATGAGATAAAACAGCATTCATCACTCCATTAGATTGCTTGTTATGTCACCATGCCATTCGGTCTCAAGAATGCGGAGCCACATTCATGAGGATGATTGAAGTGTTTGCTCACTCAAATCAGTGAATGTGGAATCATACATGGATGATATAGTGGTCAAGTCACGAAAGGGTTCCGACCTGTTGGTGACCTTGCTGAAACATTTGCCAATCTCGGGAGGTATGATATCAAGCTTAATCCATCAAAGTGTACATTTGGAGTTCTGGTGGAAAGTTACTCGGTTTTATCGTTTCCGGCGAGAATCGATGCTAACCAAAAAGGTTGGTACCATACTCGAATGGGCGCCTGTCGCGTGTGCACGATGTCGAAACTTCTTGGATGCTTGGCGCTTTAAGTCGATTCATCTCTCGCCTCGGTGAAAAGGCATTGCCTCTTTACCGTGATGAAGAAAGTCGGACAAATTCAAGTGGACTCTAGAAGGCGTAGCCTGGTGTTTGCGAGCTCAAGCTCTGCTCTCCACCAACCGGTGCTTCTGCTCCAATCAGCAAGGCCTTCTTCCTTTACATTGCAGCCTTTGGACAAGTCGTCGATTACCGTGCTTACGATCGGCCGGGAAGAAGAAGGAAAAGCCTTCAAAGTTCAGCATGATTTATTATCTTTAAAATCTTGACCCCATCAAGCAAAGATACCCTCACTATCGGAAGCTTGTTTACGGGATCTATATGACCACGACGAAGGTTCCTCATTATTTCTCTGATCATTCCATTCACGATTCGTCGTGACGCCCTTTGTCGAAATTCTTCATAACGAGAGATGCAACTGGCGAGTGGCAAAATGGGCGATTATACTCCTTCCTTGATATCAAATTCGAGGCAAAAGCCATCAAGTCCCAAGCAATAGCAGATTTCCTCGCTTGAGAGTGGGTGAACAGCAACTTCCGACCCAAGTTCCTCGGAACCTTTGGACTATGTTTTCGATGGTTCCAAGATCTTTGAAAGGTTACGATCGGGGGTTGTATTGGTTTCCCCAGGAGATAGGCTCAAGTATGTTCTCTAGATTCACTTTGATTCTTCCAACAGCGAAGCAGAATATGAAGCACTCTGTATGGGTTGCGGTTGGCCATTTCACTTTCGGCGTCCGTCGCCTTATGGTCTATGGCGACTCGGATCTGGTTGTTAATCAAGTGATGAAGAGTGGGATGTCGAAGCCCGACTATGACAGTTATTGTAATTGAGTGAGAAAATTTGGAGAAGAAATTCGAGGGTTAGAGCTTCATCATATACCCGATTGAAAAATCAAGTTCTTGGATGATTTGGCGAAGATAGGGTCAAGAGGAAGCCATTCCCAATAATGTATTTTGGAACACATTCATGCTCCATCGGTCAGGAGGATCCTTTCACAGAAGAAGCCCCACAGCAAAAGAGTGCCAATGATCCGGTGAAGTTGAGGTCCCAGCCGTAGTCGACCTGATTATGGAAGTTGTGGTCATCACTCCCATTTGGACGGTGATGTACATCGCATATATCCTAAGGAAAGAGCTCCGAGAGAGAATGAAGAAGAGGCTCGACGGATCGTCCAATCGATCCAAGGCCTTCTGATGATCAAGGGACAATTATGCAGGGGAAAGCCTTGGCTGGAGTCGGCCAGAAGTGTATCACGCATGAGAAGAAGGTCAGATAATTCTTGAGGATATCCACTCGGGACACTGTGGCCATCATCGTCCTCTCGGACCATTGTGGCTAAAAGCATACCAATGCGGGATTTTCTTGGCGAAAGCAAATGAAATGGCAAAAGAAATAGTCGACAAGTCTGCGAAGGATGTGGTTCTATTCTAACATGTCGCACATGCCGACCCTCAGCCTTGAAGACCATTCCACTCATTTGGCCCTTATTTGTTTGGGGGATTGGACATGATCGGACCGTTGAGAGCTGGCGAAGCGGTTTCACCCATTTGCTAGTAGCGATCGACATGTTCATGATGTGGATCGAAGCCAAGCCCATCAAGAACCTCGATGCATGCAACGCTTCTCAGTTTCATCGAGAGTTGATATTCAGATATGGATTTCCATATAGCATCATCACCGACAATGGGTCAAACCGATAATGACAAGTTCAAAGCCTTACTGTGCCTCTCAAGGCGAATTGACTAATAGCTTGATTGGCTCATCCTCGGTCGAATGGACAAGCGAGAACATGCAAGCGGCCTCATTCTCAAAGGGCTAAAGCCTTGGCTGATGCGTGATCTCAAACCTGGCGAGGAGCACTGGGTCGACGAACTTCCATCAGTTCTCACGGGGATTGAGGACCACTCCCTAATCGGTCATTGGGAGAACTCCATTCTTCTGGTCTATGGAGCTGAAGCGATTCTTGCCGGAGTGACCACCTTGTCGGGACCCGATCCTAAGTCACACGGTCTAGCGTGTAACACATCATATCCCTTTGCGGCCTCCGCATGCGGTATCCCCAGGTGTCGCCTTACCATGGCCGGGACCGTTTGCGTCTTTTGGCTCCGTATATGATAGTGTCGCTAGCATCCATATGACAAAGAACCGGGCCGACATGGCTGGTCGTGAACCAAGCGGCGCTAACCTATGGGAGACGAGGCATACATGAATCACATCGAGCATGTCGGTCATCAGCGTATATATTCGGGCTGTAGCCTTTGGGCTATGAGGACTCGGTATCCCGGGCTGTAGCAGCTAAGCGGGACTCGAATAACAGCGTGACATTTCCCGAAGGAACGGACATAAGGCAAGTGAAACACATGCCGGCCGATCAAGTGTCCAAGCGGTAGTCTTTGAGCTAGCGAGGACTCCGGTGAAGCCGGCTGTAGCGGACTACTATCGCTCGAAGCACGAGACTACATTTCCCCATAAGAGAGGCTACCAAGGATAAACAACTAGGTTGTGGGATCCCACATAGCAATACAAGTTACGTCGCATAACATGCAAGTATGTGTTTGTACAACATGGCATCACAACATAGCATAAACTCATATAGATAAAGGCTCGGAAGAGCCACATAGCAATAAATACAAGCAGGGGTCACATGACCCATCATTGAAACATACAAGCAACAAGCGGAAGCATTACATGTCGAAATCTACAGACATCTACAAAAGAAAAAGGTGAAAGCCTGACTATTACAAGACCCTCCCAAGGGTACAAGATCGTGGTGAGGTAACAAGCTACTAAATTAGAAGTCAAAGCGGAACTACTAGCAAGACCGAAGTCTCATTGCAAAAACATAAATAAAACAGCACGTGAGTACAAAGGTACTCGACAAGACTTACATCAGATCCTATCATACATGCATTAGTGTCAAAAGGTAATGTGGGGTTTAGTTGCGAGCAAGCCAGCTTTGACTCTGTGGCTATCTGTTCTCTGACTACAAGAACTCTTGAGGTGAGACAAGCGTGCAAGTCCACTAATCACCACATCAATACACTACTATGGATTCATTCCCGTCTCCATCTGAGAAGGCCATCCATAGCACTCACACTTGTCTTGAGCATTTTAGAGTATCCACTTCAAGTTGTCTATGTACCGTAAGCATCCAAGAAGTCCATAACAGAGACACGGCTATTGAATAGATCATGATAACCTGCGAGGGTGTACTTCTTCACACGCTCTAGCCTCTTACCGCCATATACCGTCATGTATCTCGGCAACCTTCAAGCGGAAGCTTTGGCGAGGGTGTAAGCCGACGACTAACCACACAAGACTCTAGTCGGGCTTATCGCCTATTAGGGTTCCATCCATAAGGAGATCCGGCGGGGTGTCGCTCCGACCCCAAGCGATGTGAGCAGGGTTCCCAAGCCCACCATCCGGGTGCCACTTGGTACACCGTGCCACACAATGCCTAATCTGTCCCAAGCCCACCACGGGTGCCACTTAGTAGAAAAATAGCACTACCTACAAACACGAGAAACTAGTTGCGACTCTGGGCCGGAGGTCAAGTTGATTAATAAGTCGAGAGGGGTGAGTTAGGAACAATGTGTGGTAGTATCGAGTCATTGGACAACATACATAGAACTTCGGTGCTTAGGGCGGTTCGGTGAGACAACCCACCATGTACTCCTACATGGCCTCTCACGCTACCTTTACCAAATCGTGTTCACACACTTCACTCTCGGCATCGGAACATAGAAGCGTACTCAATTCATTCCCAATGAACAGACGACACAACTCTAAGCAATAGCAGGCATAGCATGGTAGGAACACAACATGGCTCAATCAACTCCTACACATGCTAGTGGGTTTTAACTATTCTTTGTGGCAATGCCGAGTCATGCAGAGGAGGAATGGGTTCAACTACATGCAGCACAAAGTAGCGGGTGAATCGCTGTTGTCCTAATGCAATAGCGAGAAGCAGGGAAGCGAGAGATAGGATTATGTCGGAATGAACAAGGGATTTGCTTGCACAGTAAGTCAACAAGGGAGGCACCGCTTCATAGAGCAGGTACTCTGGGCGTCTCGGGAGCGGGACCTACTCGAGAAGGGGCGGTCTTGGCAATCAATACACAATCATATGCAACAATATGATGCATGAACATGGCATGTAGATGTGATGCTGTTTGAGTTAATGCAACTGGTATTTGATTGGTTTGAAGTCCATTTGAACCAAAAGTTCAAATGCATTTCTAAATTAGGTCTCTTATATATGCCATAATGTGTTCTCCATATTCAGCATCTATAGGTTGGTTTTCATGCATGAAACTAGTACAGATGGAAAGGTTGCATTTTTCGATAATTTTTCATATATAAATTATTTAAATCTGAGCTACGGTTGAATTTTATGAATTTTGAAGTTTAAATATTTTACGGATTTCTGAATTATTTTAATTCGAGAAAATAATTAATTCGTCGACATGACGTCATACTGTGTCGTGATCAGCTTGAGGCTGACCGGTCAAACTGACGATGTGGGGGCCACGTCGGTGACCTGAGTTAACGGGGGTTATTTAAATTAATCGAGAGATTAGGGGGCACTAGGGCCCACGGTCGATGTCGAGAGTGGATTAGCGGTGATTAGCCTAAGCTAATCACTGACAGCAGACCCGTGGCGAGCTCGGCAGCAGGGCTCGTCGCGGCGAGCTCCCCAGGCCTTGGCGGAGTCCGCGCCACAGGCCTGAAGCGGCGTCGAGAAAAGCAGGCGTAGCGTGCTCTCGCACTGAGTGGAAGCGGCGGGGAGCCAGCTGGGGCCGGGGCTCGCCGGGCCAGGCTGTGGCCCGCGCCCGGGCTTCAGGCGAAGAGGAAAGAGCTCTGGCGTGCTTGAGGCCAGGAGGCGGAGAGAAGCAGTGGCCAGGCTCACATGATTCTGACAAGCAGGCGGCCGAGTCGGGGAGGGCCGGAAGCGATCGTGGGCGGAGGATCTCCGGCAAGCCGGAGGCAAGCGGCGTCGGTGGCGGCGCTCGGGCCTCCAGCGCCCACGTGATTCGGCAGGGAGAGTAGCAGGCGGCGGTGCAGGCTAGCGGACCTGAGGAGGCGAGAAGGTAGCCCTGGCTGGCCAGCAGTGGCGCTCGATGGCGTTCGGTGCGGTGGGGAAGAGTGTGGAGAGGGAGAGGAGGCCAGGGAAGGTGCGAGAGGTCAGGCGGCTGCGTGGCGTCCCGGGGCATCGAGCAGACGAGGAGAGAGCCGAGGCGAGGTAGGGAGGAGGTGGCGTGGCGGGCCAGGGCGTCAGGCGTCGAAGCCCGCCCATCCCCTGTCGAGGAGGAAGGCAGCAGGGGAGGGAGGTGGGCGGGCAGGAGCTGGCCAGTGGGCGGCCGAGGCCAGAGAGGCTGGGCAGCCTTGGGGAGCTGGCGCCGAGTAAGCTCCCTTTTATATTTATTTCCTTTTCTATATTTTCTGACATTTGTTTTGGTTTATTTAAAATACCAAACCAATTTATTTAATATGCCAATTTTTAGCAGGAGCTTACTATATTATTCGGAGCTCCTCAACAAAGGCACAATTTGGACAATATTTATATATATAATAATATATATCCAAGGCAAATATTTACGAATTAATTCCAAATGCCCAAAATAAATACTTATGAGATCCTAAAAATATTGGTTAGATTGTTAACTCTGTCCAATATTTTTAGGAGAACCACAAGAGCATTTTCTTGGACCTTTTGGAGCAATTTTTATTTAGGTCATTTCCAAAAGTTATTACGAGGGTTTCACAAATCCCCATTTCAAATTAAAATGGAATTTAAACATGATGCACAATGACTAGCTAGCCTTGAGCATACCAGCACTAGGGATGTGACAACTCTTTACCAGAAAGAATCTCGTCCGAGATTCGAGAATTAAACGGAAAAGCGGGGTACTCGATCGAAGGCGATCTTCTCGCTCGGTAGCTTCTCTCTCGGAATGATGAGACCTTTGAACCTTGAAAACTTGATATTACGGCGTCGAGTAACACGTTACCTTGATCGAGAATCACGAACGGGTACTCTCGGTATGTGAGGTTATCTTGGAGATCAAGCGTTTAGTGGTCCACTCCGGGATAGGATCAGAAACAGCGCTGAGTTGAGAGGCGTGGAAGACATCATGAACTTCGAGAAGATGTGGGGTAGTTCAAGCTGGTAGGCAACCTCTCCTCGTTTAGCGAGAATGCGAAAGGGCCAATGTAACGAGCCAACTTGCCCTTGATACGAAGCGATGGGTACCCTTTAGAGGAGTAACCGAAGGTAAGCCTTATCGCCAACTTCATAAGCCACTTCCTTATGGCAGCGGTCATCTTGGCTCTTTGCGAGATTGGGCTGTTTTCAAATTCTCACGAATGATCTGAACTTGCTCTTACGCCTCTGGATCATGTCGGTCCAAAAGAATTGTCTTTCACGGTTTCGACCAGTTCAAAGGTGTTCGACATCTTAGTCCATAAAGAATCTCAAAAGGAGCTTTCTTGAGGCTGGATTGATAGCTATTGTTATAAGCAAACTCGTGAAAGGAAGACATTTCTCCCAATCCATACCGAATGAGATAGCATAAGCTCTAAGCATGTCTTGAGAATTTGGTTGACCCTTTCCACGACCACTTGGTGAGGGTGGAAGCGATCTTGAAAAAAGATGGGTTCCCATGGCAGTTTGGAAACTCTCCCGAAATGAGAAGTGAAAAAGACTACCACGGTGCTGAATTGATCTCTAGTGGAACACCATGGAGTGACACTATTAGAAATGTATAAGTCAGCGAGCTGACTAGCGATGTCTCTCTCGAGCAGGAAGGAAGTGAGCCACTTTGGAAGGCGATCAGCGACTACGAAGATAGCATTATTCCCTTTCTTGGTCACAGGAAAGCGGTGATGAAATCCATACCAACTTTATCCCATTTCCACTCGGGAATAGCTAAGGGTTGAAGGGTGCGGCAGGCCTTTGATGCTCTGCCTTAGCGACGACAAAGCGTCACGATTAGCAATATATTGAGCAATTTCTCTCTTCATCCTAGTCCACGGAACCTCTGGCGTGGGTCTGATACATCTTAGTACTACGGGATGAATTGAGAGAGGAGATTCATCGCCTCCTTAAGAATCGGTTATCGAAGATGTTGCTTCTTAGGGACCACCGGCGGTGCCCAAAAAGCGACACCTCGATCATCTATAGAGAAATTACCAACAATACCCTTAGCAGCGTTTCTCTTGATCCGGGTAATCCCGTATCATATACAGGCTTCTATGATATGATCCACGAGTAGGTTTAGCCACCAAGGTAGAAAGGAATCCGTGAGGAGCAATGTGAAGGTTAAACACAAAATTCCTCATGGAGAAGTGGTTGGCCTTCTTTGCAACATGAGGTTGTTGCAATAAGTTCTGACTTAACGCATCAGCCATGACATTGGCTTTGCACAGGGTGTAGGTAATCCCTAGATCATAATCTGTGATCAACTCCAACCAACGTCTTTGTCTAAGGTTCAAATCTGGTTGGGTGAAGATATACTTGAGACTCGGTGATCGGTGTAGATCTATAGCGTTTACCAAGAAGGTAATGTCGCCAGGTCTTGAGTGCATGGACTACGACTGCAAGCTCTAGATCATGTGTAGGATAATTCTCCTCATGTGGATGCAAGCGAGATGCATAGGCAATCACATGCGATCCTGCATAAGAATGCAACCTAGTCCTGTCGTGAGGCGTCATGATGAATAACAAAGTCTTTAGTGAAATCCGGTGGCACTAGTATGGGAGCGGAAGTCGAGGCGTCTTTTCAGTTCTGAAAACTGTACTCTGCTTTGTGGGGACCACTCGAACTTTTATCTTTCTTGAGAAGTTCCGTGAGGGTTTAGCTACTTTGGAGAAGTTTTCAACAAAGCGGCGACAATAGCTGGCTAGACCAAGAAACTCTAACTTGTTTAGCGGTTTGGTGGAGTCCAATCAAGAGCGGCTGAACTCTCTCGGGATTGACAGCAATGCCCTTACGGAGATTACGTGGCCTAGGTAGGTCACCACGGCAACAAAATTCACACTTGGAGAACTTGGCATACAAGGTGCTCTCTGAGTTTTTCTAGCACAAGTCTGAGATGTTGGCATGCTCTTCCTCGTTCTTGAGTAAATAAGAATATCATCGAGGTAAACCACGACAAATTTATCTAAGTACTCCATGAAGATCGAGTTCATCAAGCGGGAGAATGTATTTGGGAGGCGTTGGTTAGACCAAAGGACATGGCGGTGTACTCATCTTGGCCATAACAGTGACAAAGGCTGTCTTGGGAATGTCTCCATTCACGATCTTGATTTGATGGTAGCCTAACCTCAAATCCATCTTAGAAAAGGCGAGGATCGGCGAGCTGATCATACGGTCGTTGATCTGAGGAAGCGGATACTTGTTCTTTATCGTGACCAAATTAACGGGGCGATAATCTACAACCATCCGGTCCGTACCATCCTTCTTCTTGACGAAGAGGGGACAGGCAAGCCAAGGAGAAGAACTAGGGACGGATGAAACCCTTTTGCAAGGACTCATCAAGTTGTTTCTTAAGCTCGGCTAGTTCTAAAGGTGCCATCTTATAAGGTCTCCTAGAGATTGGGCGGTTCACAGGATAAGATCTATAGCGAACTCTACATCTCATGGTGGAACACGGCAGTTCCTCTGGAAAAGCGTCCAGGAAAGTCACGGACTACGGGATATCTTCAAGGTGCGGAAGAGGGCTGGCATTAAGAGAATAGAGTTGGCGCTTTGCAACTCTAGTGGAGGCGGTGACTATCTTGCGGATGGGTGTGTAAGCTGAGCAGACCTAGTGAAACAATCAATCTTGGCATGATGAGTGTCATCGATCCATACCCAAGATGATGTTAATATCTGAAGACTTGAGGGCTACAAGTGAGGCAAGGAATACAGAATCATCAACAAGTTTCGTTACCATGGCTTATCAGAAGTTTGCCATTTGGATCCGAGGAGTTTGAATGACTAGCGGAGAGGGCATATCACAAAATGATATGTTGTGCAAGTTAGCATAGCTTTGAAATGAAGGAATGAGATGCTCGGTATCAAATAGAGGCGAGGCGGGATGACAATTGACAAAGTGTACCAAGAGCGACATCCGGATCATCATGGCGTCTTTAGTGAGGCGTGATGCACACATCCACGTTCGGCGGGAGGCTGACTTGACAGCGATCATCTTGCGTGATGGCTTACACAGCCAATAGGCTTCTCGAGCTGGGGTGGAGCATAAGCGGCGAGAAGCGATCCGTGCATAGTGTCTGGCTCTCCATGTGAAACAAGTCCACGAAGTTGGGCGTGGACCCATATTGACAAGTGGTCTACCAATAGGCTGGGTGGAGCATGTGGCTGAAGCTGGGTGAGGCGCCATATGGGATGGCCTCGGTGAATATCCGGGTGGAAGAAGCGAGTTCGGAATCCAAATCCGGCGTTTACGGGAACTAGAACAGGAGGAAGAAACCAATTCACGGTGGTGCTTACGAGACTCCTCGTAAGTGAGCTGAGCTATCTCTGCATTAATGGCCTTGTTCACGAGCTTGGAATGTATCACAATGGTGCAGGTGGAGTCACGGCGCAACTTGGGGTTGAGACCCTTAGGAACCTAGCACGCTTCTTGGCGTCCGTGGACACTTCTTACGGGGCATAACGGGCAAGGTTCTCAAATTCTCTGCTGTAAGCATCAACAGCCATCTCACTCTGGGTGAAACTACAGAACTCTTCTCTCTTGCGATCGATGAGGGCTTGAGGAATGTGATGCTCATGAAAAGCCTCGGTGAAATCTCTCCAGGTTGGAATCGACCAGGTTGGAAGCATAGCCTCATAGTTACGCCACAAAGACTAGCATGACCTTCCGGTGGTATGCAGCATAGGTGACCTTGTCATCTTGAATCGTTTGAGCGCAACTTATGAGTGATGCTCTGAAGCCGGTCATACGCATCGAGTGGCTCGATGGAATGATGAAAGGTAGGTGGGTGCAAGCGAATGAAGTCATGAATGGTTGCAAACCCTTTGGACTGATGTGCGGTGTTCTCCTCGATCGTGCCAACAAGCGGTTAGACTCACGCTTGTTCCTCTCCATTTCTAGCATGAACCATCAATGAAGGCTGGTCGGGAGGATCCTCATCCCTTCCATCTCCGTGGTTACGGCTCGAGCAGCGAGAACTTACGCTTAGCGATGACATCTGAGAAAGCGAAACCAAGGGCGGAATCACATCACTATATCTTTGAAATGTAGGACACGAAATTAGTAACTCTCGAACTCACAGGGCAATTCCGGCAGCATAGCGGCGATAAAATGTTCAAAATGAGACATTACGCAAAATGGGATAGCACCATACTCAACATCATCATCAAGGTTACGGGATAATACTAACATGCTATCGAGGGTACTTTCGAAAAGCTGGGTAAGACTCGATCAACCAATCCTATGGGACTACGGAAATAGTAACACGTGATCACGATAGATAGAAGAGATAGCCTAGTTCCTTAACCCGTAGGAAAGATAGGGCGACTCGGATCGAGAGGCCATGAGGTAAAGGAGTAAAAAGAGCCTTACGTTCCTTCACAATCAATTCCCTATATAACTAAAGCATTTCTAGACTCAACTTGATCAGGTTGGCTTGGAAATCCTCTGATGATCAGGGCTCGATACCAAAGCTATCGGGACCCGATCCTAAGTCACCGATCTAGCGTGTAACACATCATATCACTTTGCGGCCTCACATACGGTATTCCCACGGTGTCGCCTTACCATGGCCGGGACCGTTTGCGTCTTTTGGCTCGCGTATATGATAGTGTCGCTAGCATCCATATGACAAAGAACCGGGCCGACATGGCTGGTCGTGAACCCAAGCGGCGCTAACCTATGAGGACAGGCATACATGAATCACCGAGCATATCGGTCATCAGCGTATATATTCGGGCTGTAGCAGGCTATGAGGACTCCGGTATCCCGGGCTGTAGCAGGCTAAGCGGGACTCGAATAACAGCGTGACATTTCCCGAAGGAGACGGACATAAGGCAAGTGAAACACATGCCGGCCGATCAAGTGTCCAAGCGGTAGTCTTTGGGCTAGCGAGACTCGGTGAACCGGGTATAGCGGACTACTATCGCTCGAAGCGAGACTACATTTCCCCATAAGAGGCTACCAGGATAAACAACTAGGTTGTCGGATCCCACACATAGCAATACAAGTTACACGTCGCATAACATGCAAGTATGTCTTTACACAACATGGCATCACAACATAGCATAAACTCATATAGATAAAGGCTCGGAAGAGCCACATAGCAATAAATACAAGCGAGGGGTCACATGACCCATCATTGAAACATACAAGCAACAAGCGGAAGCATTACATGTCAGTACTGGGACATCTACAAAAGAAAAAAGGGTGAGAAGCTGACTATTACAAGACCCTCCCAAGGGTACAAGATCGTAGCTGAGGTAACAAGCTACTAAATTAAATCAAAAGCGGAACTACTAGCAAGACCGAAGTCTCATTTGCAAAAACATAAATAAAACAGCGTGAGTACAAAGGTACTCAACAAGACTTACATCAGATCCTATCATACATGCATTAGTGTCAAAAGGTAATGTGGGGTTTAGTTGCAGACAAGCCAGCTTTGACTCTGTGGCTATCTGTTCTCGACTACAAGAACTCTTGAGGTGAGACAAGCGTGCAGAGTCCACTAATCACCACATCAATACACTACTATGGATTCATTCCGTCTCCATACGAGAAGGCCATCCATAGCACTCACACTTGTCTTGAGCATTTTAGAGTATCCACTTCAAGTTGTCTATGTACCACGTAAGCATCCAAGAAGTCCATAACAGGGACACGGCTATTGAATAGATCATGATAACCTGCGGTGTACTTCTTCACTGCGCTCTAGCCTCTTACCGCCATATACCGTCATGTATCTCGGCAACCTTCAAGCGGAAGCTTTGGCGAGTGTCGGCTACCCGACGACTAACCACACAAGACTCTAGTCGGGCTTATCGCCTATTAGGGTTCCATCCATAAGGAGATCCGGCGGGGTGTAAGCTCCCGGCCCCAAGCGATGTGAGCAGGGTTCCCAAGCCCACCATCCGGGTGCCACTTGGTACCGTGCCACATGCCTAGTCTGTCCCAAGCCCACCCTGAGGGTGCCACTTGGTAGAAAAATAGCACTACCTACAAACACGAAACTAGTTGCGACTCACGGGCGAGAGGTCAAGTTGATTAATAAGTCGAGAGGGTTGAGTTCGGAACCCAATGTGTGGTAGTATCGAGTCATTGGACAACATACATAGAACTTCGATTAGCAGGGCGGTTCGGTGAGACAACCCACCATGTACTCCTACATGGCCTCTCACGCTACCTTTACCAAATCGTGTTCACACACTTCACTCTCGGCATCGAACATAGAACTGTACTCCAATTCATTCCCAATG
>JAHIAM010000705.1:0-35762 GCA_021605205.1 Aegilops longissima
GGGACACCCCGCAGGGTTTGAACTTTCGAAAGCCGTGCCAGCGGTTATGTGGCAGATGGGAATTTGTTAATGTCCGGTTGTAGAAACCGAAGTTGATCTCAATTAAAATACACCAACCGTGTAAGCGTGAACTGTGAAGTATCTCTTTTCGGGTTGATCGAAAGGAGAACACGGTTTCTGGGTTATGTTTGACGTAAGTAGGAGTTCAGGATCACTTCTTGATCGTTACTAGTTTGACCACTTCCTTTGTTTCTCTCCTCGCTCTCATTTGCGTTATGTTAGCCACCATATATGCTTAGTCGCTGCTGCAACCTCACCACTTTACCCTTTCCTTTCCCATTAAGCTTTGCTAGTCTTGATACCCATGGTAATGGGATTGCTGAGTCCTCGTGGCTCACTGATTACTACACCACCGATTGCGTGTACAGGTTTCGCGATGATCATGGCGGGCGATGTTTGCTTGTGTTGGAGTTCTTTCTTCTGCTTCTTCTTCGATCGGGGATAGGTTCGGGTCGGCAGCCTGGCCTGGCAGGGTGGATGTCGTTTGAGCTTACATTTTATGTTTCATCCGTGGTCGGATGTTGCTCTTATATGTTGTATTGTATTCTTGTGGCATTTGTGCCTTATGTATATATCCCCATCTATTATGTAATGTTGATGTAATGATATCCACCTTACCAAAGCGTTTCAATATCACGGGTCTATCCTTGGTGGGACCTTCGAGTTCCTTTGGATAGGGTCATATTAGGCGTGACACTACTTATCGACTAAGTTGGTCATCGCACTCGCCAAAGGCTCGTGAGTGATGGCTCTTTTGGGCTCCTGACTGACTCCTTCACGCCGTTGGGCTGGTCTTGGCCTTGTTGCACCGAAATGGGTGCCTTGCTTGATGCTCTCTCCCGCGCTTTCCCTTTGCACCAAAGAGGAAAGGAGGACACGCTGGGCTGCTGCCTGGCCTGGTGCCCTTGGTCGTCATGGCTATGCGTCATGGGCACCTCGCGAGGTACCCTGCCTTGAACTCTCCGCCTCCTCATGAGCCCAGCCTGACGAGGCCGTGCTCGAGGAAGCTCCTCGTCGTCCGCCCAGGAGGCTTGGCCTCGCGAGGGTCTTGAGCTCGTGTTGATGAAGATGGGCCGTCTGGCCTCCTTGAGCCACGCCAGCAGCCGCAGGTGAGCAAGTCTGGGACCCCTGCCCGAGAACACCGACGAGAGCCTGGCTCACGGGCGCTACCAACTTGGCCGGCAGAGAGGCGAAGGGTGGTGCGAACGTTATGGGCCTAACAGCTCTAAGGCCTTGGCCGCCACGTGTGGTTGATTGGACGCGAGCACTGTTCCCCACGCCTCCTTATTTTCGCGGGCCTTGCTAGGCGGACACGCTGCTGTACACATCCGCTCTCCTTCGCCGCTTGAGCGCTCCTGTCCTTCCCTCTCGAACTCCGCCTTCCATTTTCAGTCCAATTCGAATCCCCCTTTCAATCGCCATGGCGCTGCGAAGAAGGGAAAGGGAAGAAACATGTGCCTCCGCCTTTCACGCCACCGGCGGCTCCCGCCTCGTCGATCCGCCGATCGTATTTCAATCTAGAGGGCTTGGGCAAGGTTAGTTCGGCTCGCCACCACCTTCAAGCGAATGCGGAGGACGACGGCCTGACCCAAGGCCCCACTTCTCCATCGCCGGGATAGTCACAGAGGTCCGGTATTTTGTCGACGCTCGTGGGCGGGCTGGTTCCCCTTTCTCGATTTCTTCAATGACGTGCTTTCCCACTCATCGATCCACATGATGCATCCGGGTCCCGAGTCCATCCTTCCTCTCGGTTCGCTTCGCTTGTGAAGCAATGATGGGCATCCTTCCTTCGTTACCTTGCTGCACCACTTCTTCTCTGCGCTTTGTCGACCCCACCCAATGCTCGGCGGCGTGAGCTTTCGTCCCTGCCCCGAGACAGCGGCCTCGTGGATTGACTTCAGCCTGCCTCCCCTGCAACTGAGTTCCGCGAGAGGTGGTTGTACGTGGATAATGGGGTGCCTAGCCCCCTGCTATCGGAGCCAACCTCGCTCGCTGTCCCCAATTCAGGCTCGGGCGGGAGAGGCTTTCAAGCCCTCGGCTCATCTTTGTCCTGCACCGCTTCACGCTTCGAGGTCGCTATGTGAAAGCGCCCAAGGTGGTGAAGGAGTTCCGATGTGCGCGCTGCTCTCTCTCCAACGCCATTCCCACCGGATGTGGGCCTTCATGGGCCTGGTGATCGATGAGGCTCCGTGAAGAAGACCCGACGCTCAAGCGCTAAGGAAAGTGCTCCTGGTCCCGATCATGCACCCCAACCCCGTGGCATCCGGCATGGAGGGCCTTGCTGTACCTCTGCCCGAGCAGGGTGATTTTGTGAACCAGATGCCTATCTTTGATGAATGGGGCCGCTACCGCTGGTCTCTAGGGGCCTCATGAGAATCCAAAGTGATGGTGACAGCCCTTCCAACTGGTTAAGGCGGCTCCTCCTCAAGTGGCGGAGGAGGGAGGCACGAGCCGCCAGAGGCTGAAGGACCCCACCCGGGTGACACAGACTGAGCGACGATCATGAGGGAGCAGCCCCGAGGCTCATGCCACACCGTGGCTGATGGCGGCAGCAGCCACAGCGCCTCGGGATGAAGCCCCGAGGCCCCTGCTGCTTCTCTTGGTGAGGCGACCAGAGCGCCAGCTGCTGCGGACGCCTCGACGCAGGTCGCCTTGGTGCTTCTCCTCGTCAGAGGCTAACCCTCGCTCAAACCTTGTTTCGCTCGCGTGGACTTCGAGGCCTCCTAAGAGAAGGAGAGCCCTGGGCGACGACACTTTGTCGCTTCTTGAAGTGCGAGGAAGTACTTCACCACCGATGAGTAAGCCTTCTCCTTCTCCAGCCTCCTGATCCTTCTCGCTGCTTGTATCGATCCTTGCCTGCAGCCCCTTCCTGGCGAGCTCACGGAGACGGGTGGGAGCCGTCCGTCTCGGCCGCCTCCCCGGCCCTGAGTGCTCCGGCGGTGGAGCCTTGCAGTTGAGAGCGACCGGGAGGCGAACCATCCTGAGGCGATCGTGGCCCTGCGGCTACTCGCGGCCCTTCTTCGCGAGCCTTCGTGGCATAGCTAGCCTGCTGCGGGCTTCTCGCCTGGTCGGGACGGCGATTGGCCGAGGCGCCTCACGCCTTCGTTCGGGGTGGGCTGGCTCCGAGCCGGGCTTCGGCGCGGGCGTGCCCGACCGTCGTGAGGGTGCCAGCCCCAGCCCCCGCCCGGAGGGGGGAGCGCTGACTCGTGGGCCCCTGGCTGCGTGGTTGGGGCAGGTGATGGTGTGGAAGACGGCAGAGTGCGCTGGGAGCGCTGCGCTCGCCAAGGATTCCTTCAAGGGCGGTTGATGCGGTGAGCCTGCTTGGTGAGGAGCTCGCGGATGAAGACGCGCACCTTGAGGCCGAGGCCTCGCGCCGGCCGCAGAGAGGCGTGAGCTGGAGGGCGCGCACGCTTTGCGCCACCAGCCGCGATCTTGATGATGAAGAGGCCATGTTGCCGGCAGCCTCTCGGGAGGCCTGTTCTCGGCTGTCAAGGAGGCCCGGAAGCTAACAAACGGCGAGAGGCGGCGAGGAGGGCACGGAAGTCCTGCCCGTGCCACTCACCGGAGGAGCAGTGGAGCTGCACGAGGCAGCCCTCGCGTCGATGAAGGTGGCCTCCGTGACCAAGCGGAGCTCGAGAAGCGTGGAGGAGGCGCGGACGCTTGAAGCCGCCGAACATGCACGCGAGTACGAGCGCTTGGAGACGAGGGAGCGCTTGGTGACGCGGGCGGAGGATGAGGTCGCTGCACGGGAAGCCCGCGTCCTGGAGGAGGTCGGACGCCGAGTGGCGACGGCGCGCTTGAACCTCGAGCGCGAGTTTGAGGCGAGGCTGGGGTTGATCAGGACCGAGGCTGAAGGCAGGACTTCTGCCTTGAGGGCCAAGCCGAGGAGGCGACGGGCGGGCCGATGTTTTCGGGCCGCCTCGAGGTGGCGTAGGGGGAGTCAACCACCTCTCAGGCCGAGGTTCTCCTTCTTCGCCAACGGGTGGAGGAGGCTGAGGCCATCGCGCGCCAGAATGCGGACGAGATGCGTCAGCGGCGAATCCTGGAGCACGAGCGCGGCCCCATGCTCATCACGCTCCGGGAAAGAGCCAACACAGCCTTGGGTAACATCTGCGAGGCGGCTGTTGGCGAGCCGCACACGGTTAATTACGCCGCAACATTCAGTTCTTCACCGATGTGGTGGCTGCCGAGGCGCGGGTCGGTCAGGCCAATAGATTGGTGGAGGAGAGGAGTCGCGCTCGCTTGGCGCTTTTCTCGTGGTCTTCATCATTCTGTAACATGGACCCCTTACCGACTTTGACGACCGGGTGACTCGGGCGACCGGTGGAAGACAATGTGGATGCTCTCGTCAGGCCTTTGCTTCGACAACGATGGCGTGATCGTGGCTGCGATGGCGGGCGTGGTGAACGGCTCGACGCCGCCGATGGCCACGCAGACAAAGGACGGCGAGGCCAGCGACGCCAAAGAACGGCTCGGGAGGTGCCCCGAGGACGATTGGGGATTTATCCGACTGATTATGTATTGTCCCTGTTCCATTGCCCTACATGAATAGAACTCAGGTTTTGGCCTGATGGATGTGAGAGCATTTTGGGAGGGGAGCCCTCGTAAAACTTGTGTTCATCGACAGTAGTGTTACATCGCCCATACGCCAGCGCCAAGTGGTTGGCTAAGTTGACGTGCTTGTTGGCTGGTTTACCTTTGTTTCAGACGAGTCCCGAGATAGCACTGTGGATGCTGCGTGACCTGAGTGTCTCCTGATCAAACTGTAGGATCTGCAGTCAAACCTCCGGAGAGGACGTATGGCGGCAGACGGGCTGCAGCGCAGCATAAGCTAGGGCTGGCCTGCTCATGAGGGGCTCATGAGGGAGGCAGCTGAGGCAGAGTGGTAACTGAACGCGAGAGATTTGCTCGAACGAGACTAAGCACCCCTTCCCAGCGCAAATCTCAAATTCGAATCCAACTTAAATCCAGCGGGGGAAAGCGACAATGTAACACCCCGGATGTAACTTTCCATATTTGTAACTCCAACTCTTGCCATTTTCGGCATTGTGATATGATATTCCCTCCGGGTTGGGTTTTGTCTTTCGTTTTGCATTTTGTCCATCTCATGCATTTCATATCATGTCATCATGTGCATCGTGATTCGTGATACGTGTTCGCCTCATGCATCCGAGCATTTTCCCGTTGTCCGTTTTGCAATCCGGCACTCCTATGTCCCCTCAAGGCCCCTTTTACATTTTTCCGTGAGCGGTACTAAACTTTCTCGAATGGACCGAGGTTTGTCAAGTGGCCTTGGTACACCACCGTAGACCACCTGTCAAGTTTCGGGTCATTTGGAGCTCGCTTGGTACTCCAACGGTTAACCGCGACTCTCGCAAAGGCCTCTTTTAAGTTGCAGCCAAACACCCTCCAAAACAGCCCAATAACCCATCTAAGTCACTTCCATGCTTTCCGTCGTCGGATCACGATCGTGGGCGAAAACTACACCTCATTTGGAGCTTCCTAGCTCCTTCTACCTATAAAACACCCCTCCCCGAAATCCGGATCAATTCCTCCCTAACCCCAGGCCCTCTCCTCTCCGCGGGCCGGACGATCCCGACCGGGCGGACACGTCCGCCCGCAAGCCCGCCAACAGGAACTGCCACGTGGCGCCAGCGCCCCACATCGCCGCCTTCTCCTCCGCGCAAGAGGCCCGCTGGCCTGCAGGGCCCTACCAGCAAGCCCGCCGGCCGCGCCAGCGCCTGCCTGGCCGCCTCTGCCGCCTCACTCCGCCGCCACAGGCCTCATGGCGCCCGCCTGGCCCGCCGCCTCGGCCGCCGCCCAGGCTCCGGCCGCCCCGGCCTCGTCCCTCCGGCCTCTCCTTCCTCCTCTCCGGCGAGTTGCCCGCCGGGCGAACCTCGAGTCCAAGGCCGGATCTAGATCCAAACGAGAGGGTTGACTTCTTCTCCCCCCCGATTTTCCTCTAAGTCATTTACCTGTGATTATTTTGTTGCATTTTCATCATGCCATAACTTTGCGCTCGTGGCTCCGTTTTGGGCGTATAGCATTCCGAATTGTTCGCCTCGACGAGTACATCATTTCATATCATTGCATCATTTTCATTTGAGCTCATATTGATGCCCGAAATGCTGTTAGAAGAGGGCTATGTGAGTTTAGTTTCAGATTCTTATCAGAACATGCACTTTTGTCATTTTTGTCATGATTGATGTGTGCACCCTATGAACTTGAGTCCTACATGTGTTTTGTAATATCCCATGCCATCTTTACAGGGTTTATGCCATGTATTTTTGTGATCCCTGTGGTGACTAGCACAAGCATGCAAACTAGGCTTCATGATGTTGCTGATTTCAGCCCTGTTTCACGATATTTTTATGCCATGTTAACTTGATGCTCTGAGAGTTCCATGCATATTTTGAGATACTTCAGTAAGGATGTTTTGAACATATGGTTTTTGTCTATCCATCCATGCCTTTGTTTGCAATTATGGAGTGCCATAGCTTGAGTCAATCGAGCTCTACTTTTGCTATAAAATGTTTCCTGGCAGATTGTTTACATGTTATTCAATTTTGCCAAGGTTGTTGTAGTTGATCCGTGTATGCTATGATGTTGTTCTTCCCATGTATAGCTTCTATGCCATGTCTTCTTCATGGATGTATGCTTAGTTTATCATGAAATGCTCTGTAGTGAGTGCATCGAGCTCGCGAAGATGCCTACATAATTCTGTCAATGTCATGCCCTGTTTGCTGAATCTGTTAACGAAACTTGCTATGTTTACGTGGGTGCCATCATATTTTCTGATCCCTTTTGGCTCATGGTCAGTAATGGACTTTTGTTCTATGCTTTGGGTAGATTCATTCCATGCCTTGTTTTTCTATTATAAGTTCCTGTAGCATGTTGTTTTCTTGCTCTGAACATTGCTTCCTGATGCTGATTCTGCCATGTTCAGTATTTTCTCTAAGTCTGTGAAGCTGATATATTTTGCACTTTTGCCATGCTTGCTTGGACCTGTTATGGTGTGATTTAGCCGTAGCTCAGTATTCATCTTTTGTCAAGCATCTTGAGTAGATCACTGCCATATGCTTTGTTGGTACGTTTGGGTGCAGTAGATTAATTTCGTGTTGCTTGCTAAGTGGCATCATGCTGTTAATGGCAGATTTGTGTCATTCTTGTTTTGCTTGTTATTTGCAAACCGTGCATCCGATTCCGGTGATCTTTGTATCGATTTCAACCGAAATCATCTCACCTTTCCAGCGGCATACTTGGTTTGCTAATTTGATGCCTGGTTCATCATTTTCCTTCCGGAGCACGCATATGCATTGCATCTCACATCTCGCATATCATGCCATGTTTTGCATCATGTTGCTTGTGCATTGCACCGTGATTTATTGTGGTTCCATTGTTTGTGTTCTTGCTTTGGGTAGAGCCGGGAGACGAGTACGTGAACTAGGAACCTGTTGAGAACGCTTACGAGGATCAAGCTTTCAACAACTCTGAGAACCTTGCAGGCAAGATGACCATACCCTCGAAATCACTTCTATCTTTGCTTGCTAGATGCTCGCTCTTTTGCTATGCCTATGCTACGATGCCTATCACTTGCTTATCATGCCTCCCATATTGCCATTTCTAACCTCTAACCATCCTTTCCTAGCAAACCGTTGATTAGCTATGTTACCGCTTTGCTCAGCCCCTCTTATTGCGTTGCTAGTTGCAGGTGAAGATGAAGTTTGTTCCTTGTTGGAACATGGAGATGTTGTTCCTTGCTGGAACATGTTTACTTGTTGGGATATCACAATATCTATTGTTTAATTAATGCATCTATATACTTGGTAAAGGGTGGAAGACTCAGCCTTATGCCTGGTGTTTTGTTCCACTCTTGCCACCCTAGTTTCCGTCATACCGGTGTTATGTTCCTTGATTTCGCGTTCCTTACACGGTTGGGTGATTTATGGGACCCCCTTGACAGTTCGCTTTGAATAAGACTCCTCCAGCAAGGCCCAACTTTGGTTTTACCATTTGCCACCTAAGCCTTTTTCCCCCGGGTTTTCGCGAGCCCGAGGATCATCTTTATTTAACCCCCGGACCAGTGCTCCTTCGAGTGCTGGCCCGAAACGAGCAGACTGCAGGGCCACCTTGGGGAAACTTGAGGCTTGGTTTTACTCATAGGATGTCTCATCCGGATGTGCCCTGAGAACGAGATATGTGCAGCTCCTATCGGGATTTGTCGGCACAATCGGGCGGCTTTGCTGGTCTCGTTTTATTGCTGTCGAAATGTCTTGTAGTCCGGGATTCGAGACTGATCGGGTCTTCGGTAGAAGGAATATTCTTCGTTGACCGTGAGAGCTTATAATGGGCTGTTGGGACACCCCTGCAGGTATTATCTTTCAAAGCCGTGCCCATGGTTATGAGGCAGATGGGAATTTGTTGATGTCCGGTTGTAGAAAACCCGGTTGACCTTAAATAATACACATCAACGCGTGTGTAACCGTGATGGTCTCTTCTACGGAGTCCGGAAGTGAACACTGTGTTGGAGTTATGTTTGACGTAAGTAGTTTCAGGATCACTTCTTGATCGCTACTAGCTTCACGACCGTGCCTTGCTTCTCTTCTCGCTCTCTTTTGCGAATGTAGCCACCATATATGCTAGTCGCTGCTGCAGCTCCACCTCACAACTCTGTCCTTCCTATAAGCTTAAATAGTCTTGATCTCATGGGTGTGAGATTCTTTGAGTCCCGTGACTCACAGATTCTACCAAAACAGTTGCAGGTGCCGACGATGCTAGTGCAGATGACGAACCGAGCTCAAGTGGGAGTTCGACGAGGAACGTGGTCGTTACTATGTGTCTTTTCCGATGATCGATAGTGGAGCCAGTTGGGACGATCGGGATCTGTGTAGCATTTGGGGTAGTCTTCTTTTATTTTGGTTCCGTAGTCGGACCTTGAGTGTAATCTGGATGATGGATGTTTATTTATGTATTGTGTGAAGTGGCATTGTAAGCCAACTATGTATCTCTTTCCCTTATGTATTACATGGGTTGTGTGAAGATTACCTCACTTGTGACATTGCTTTCAATGCGGTTATGCCTCTAAGTCGTGTTTTTCGACACGTGGGAGATATAGCCGCATCGAGGCGTTATAAGTTGGTAATCGAGCCATCCCCACTTAGGAGCCCCTGCTTGATTGTTTGTTTGGCGTTGTTGAGTCTAGAACAAAAATGTTTTGAGTCTTAGGATTATATATATCGGAGAGTAGGATTCTTTTACTCCCAGTCCTTCGTCGCTCTGGTGAGGTCTCTGACGAGAAGTTTTGACTCTCCTCTCCTCAAATTTCACTAAATTTTTTTTAGGATCACGCTGGTATCTTGGAATCGTTCCGATGGTTTTGTGACGAGAACATTGTTCTTGGTGCCTCCGACATTTAGGGGTTGTGGCAGTGTCCCGGGAGTTGAGCTCCGAGGTGTTGTCGTCACAATTTTATCGCAGATTCTGGAATACCGAGCTTTGCCGACATGGAAAATCTCTTTTGTGCAGTTGTTGGTGAGATAACCCGATAACTTGAAGATCGGGCGAGCTCGGGAGTATTGCCATGACTCAGATAACGGATGCTTTTCGAAGGTCGAGGTACACGATTTCCGAAGGTTTCTTGGTTATGTGTTGACGGATGGATACAGCTGGATCTAGGTATTGTTAGTTTGGGTGATATATTTTGTGTCCCCTGTATCCCCAACACCAGATTGCATAACCAGAAAGTTTCGGGAGTTTATAGGTGGGATTCAAGTAGCTCTTAGCATTTCTTCTCGCAGATATTTGGTTTGTGATTGGGTAATCCTTACCACTTATTTGTTCCAGTCGTACCTTGTTATTTTTTCATCAACCCTTAATCAAGTGGCTTCTCACCTTAATGGACGTGTGATGTTAACTTTGGAATTCATTCGCTCATCCTTGTTCAATGTTTATTGTGAAGACTATATGTTGCAATTTCTATCCGTTGATTCAACTTGTCTATCTGTCTATCAAAGTGCTAACGGATGTCACCCTCTTCAGGATGGCTCCGCCAACACGTCTGAATCCGGAACGCAATGATGGGAGTCATCGAACCCTCCACCTCCACCTCCGCCTCCGGAGGCATGGCAAGCTATTATTGGAACCAACCATGGCAATGCTCCAGATGATTTTGCAACTCTTGCAAGAGCGTACCCAAGGGCAAGGCAACCTGGAAATCAAGGCCAAGGCAACAACCAGCCGCACTTTGCTACCCTCAATCAGTTCCTCGCTAATCAGCCAAAGTCTTTCAGCTTCTGTGTCGAGGCCACAGACGCCGACGATTGGCTTGTGGACATCTGCAAACATTTTGAATGTAGCAATGTCGACACGAGGACTTTGTCAAGTTTGCTTCGCTTCAACTCAAGGACCAAGCTGCTTTGAGTGGTTCCAGCAATACAAAGATTCCAGAGGAGGTCGTGTCATTACTGGGATGAGTTCGCCGAGACTTCAAAGCTCACCACATTCAAAAGTGTTGTTGAGAGCAAGCGTGAGGAGTTCCATAATCTCAAGCAAGGCAACATGTCGTGTATCAATACAATATCCAGTTCCGAAAGAAACTCGCTTTGCTAAGCAAGACGTCCTCGATGAAAAGAGTATGATCTATCAATTCAGAGGTGGTCTCGGAGAAGATCTGCAATTAGCTCTCGTGCTTTTTGAGCCGTAAAAGTATGATGAATTCTACAACATGGCCTGAAGCAAGAAGCTGCCCAGCTCAAATGTGAGGCTTCTAAGAAGAGAATCAGGATGCAGTTCAGTCTTCTTCTTCCTCTCAAGTGGCAGCTAAGCAGCAAAGTTCTACCTTCCTCCTCCTCCGTTCCGTCAGCCTTATCAGCAGAAGAACTCAGGTGGTCGTGGATCTTCCCACCCGCCCAACCGAGCTATCGTAACAAGTCTAATTCTCAAGCTCCAAGGTCAAATGCTCCTTATCACCGTGGCGCTCTCGAGGTGACTTGCAACAAATGTCGCAGAAAGGTCACTATGCGAACAAGTGCTTCAACCAAAGCGCCTTCCGCCTCCTCCTCCTGTGAGATCTTCAAGCAATGCAAGTGGTCAAGCATAATCCCAAGTCCGCAAAGGTGAACATGATGAATGCAGCGCAAGCGGAGGAATCTTCTGATGTGATAATGGGTAATCTCTCAGTTAATGATATTCCTGCAAAAGTCTTATTTGATACTGGTGCATCGCATTCTTTCATGTCATATCCTTTTGCATCAAAGCACAATGTTGACACAGAGATTTTGTCCAAAGTTATGCAAGTTGTTTCTCCCGGAAAGCTTATGACTTCTAGTTTGATTGCTCCCGATGTCACTATCAAGATGGGCGACTATAGATTTCTGGCTAAACCAATTGTCCTTGGTGACTCGGATATTGATCTAATTCTCGGGATGGACTGGCTTTCTCAGCACAAAGCTCAGCTTGATTGTGCTGCTGAAATTCAATTGACTCACTCTTCTAATGATGTGATCATCTATGCCGCTCGTGATGAAACCATTCGGTTGTTTTCTCTCAATGAGAAGGGCGAATTGAATGCTATCTCTCGATTCGATCGTTTTAGAGTACCAAGATGTCTTTCCGGAAGAGCTTCCGGTATGCTTCCTCACCGCCGCTTGAATTCGTTATCGATCTTGAGCCCGCATCGAACCCGCTTGCAGCGCCCATACAAGCTTGGACCTAATGAGCTGAAGGAATTGAAGAAGCAGCTCGATGAACAAGAGCGTCTGGTTTGATCGACCGAGTTCATCTCCTTGGGGTTGTGGTGTTCTTTTTGTCGGAAGAAGGATGGCACGGACCGACTTTCGCCGACATCGTCCATTGAATAAGAAGACTATCAAGAACAAGTATCCACTTCCCAACATCAATGAGCTTTTCGAGCAACTCAAAGGTGCTAAAGTGTTCTCCAAGATTGACCTTCAGATGGGTTATCATCAAATTCAAGATTCGTGAACAAGATATTCCCAAGACAGCATTCGAACAAGCTTTGGTTCTTATGAATATACTATCATGTCTTTCGGCCTTGTCAATGCTCCTCCAACATTCTCTCGAATGATGAACTTCATCTTCAACCCCTACACCAATGAATTCGTCTTGGTCTATCTTGATGATATTTTGGTCTTCTCCAAGAATAAGAAGGATCATGCCAAACATTTGCGATTGGTGCTCGACAAGCTCAGAGAGCATCAATTCTATGCGAAGTTTTCCAAATGTGAATTTTGGCTTGATGAAGTGCTTTATCTTGGTCACATCATCTCCGCCAAGGGCATCGCTGTTAATCCCGAGAAGGTGTCTGCAGTTGTGAATTGGGAACCTCCTCGAATGTCAAGCGACTTCATAGTTTTCTTGGACTTTGAGCTATTGTCAAGATTCGTTGAGAACTTCTCTAAGATTGCAAAGCCTCTTTCCAACCTCCTCCGAAGCATGTGAAGTATGTCGGTCTCCCGAGTGTGACGTTGCTTTCAATACTCTCAAAGAGAAACTCATCACAGCTCCTGTTTTGACTCCTCCTGATGAATCCAAGCCATTCGAAGTTTTCTGTGATGCTTCTCTTCAAGGTCTCGGTGCTGTGTTAATGCAAGAGAAGAGAGTTGTGGCCTATACCTCTCGTCAGCTGAAGCCCAACGAAAAGAACTACCCCACTCACGATCTTGAGTTGGCGGCAGTTGTCCATGCATTGATAACTTGGAGACATCTCTTGTTGGGAAGGAAAGTGGACATTTTCACCGATCACAAGAGTCTCAAGTATATCTTCACTCAACCCAACCTCAACCTCGAGCAAACTCGATGGGTGAAATGATTCAAGAGTACAACCCAAGTATTGAATATACTCCGGCAAGGCCAATGTGATTGCAGATGCTTTGAGCAGAAGGCTTATTGCAACAGCTTAATTCTCAAGCCCTTCCAACCGGATCTTTGTGAAGCTTTCAAGCTGAATCTTCAAGTTGTTCCTCAAGGCTTTCTTGCCAACCTCATAGTCTCTCCTACTTTGGAAGACCAAATTCGTGAGGCTCAACTCCTGGATACCATGGTGAAAAAGGTGAAACGTGGTATCGACAAGGGCATTTCCAAGTACAAGTGCTTCCACATTGATGACAAAGATACTCTTTTCTTCGAGGACCGGATTGTGGTTCCTAAGGGTGATCTACGTAAAGTCATTATGATCGAGGCACACAATTCGCATCTATCCATTCATCCTGGAAGTACAAAGATGTACCATGACCTCAAGCAGTCATATTGGTGGACTCGAATGAAGCGAGAAATTGCTCAATTCGTGAATGAATGTGATGTCCGCCGAAGGGTGAAAGCAGAACACCAACGACCAGCTGGTCTCCTCCAACCTCTTGCTATTCCGGAATGGAAGTTTGATCATATCGAAATGGACTTCGTGACTGGATTTCCTAAGTCCAAGCGTGGAAATGATGCTATCTTCGTTGTCATTGACAAGCTTACTAAAGTGGCTCATTTTCTTCCTATCAAAGAATCTATCACAGCAGCTCAGTTGGCAGAGCTATACACATCCAGAATTGTCTCCTTGCACGGCATTCCACAATTGATCTCTTCAGACCGTGGCAGCATCTTTACCTCCAAGTTTTGGGATTCTTTTCAGAAGGCCATGGGCACCAACATTCGTTTCAGCACAGCTTTCCACCCTCAAACAAGTGGCCAAGTCGAACGAGTCAATCAAATCCTTGAAGATATGCTCAAGGCTTGTGTCATTTCCTTCGGTATGAAATGGGAAGATTGTCTTCCATATGCAGAGTTCTCCTACAACAACAGCTTCCAAGCGAGTTCGGGCAAGGCCCCATTCGAAATTCTCTATGGCAGAAAGTGCCGTACTCCTCTCAATTGGTCCGAGACAGGTGAACGCCAACTTCTTGGCAACGACTTGATCACGAAGCGTCAAGAAATGTGCAAAGTCATTCGTGAGAATCTCAAAGCTGCTAATCGCGCGGAAGAGCTATTATGATGACAAGCACCGTGATGTGGCTTTTGAAATCGGAGACCATGTCTACCTCGCGTCTCTCCAATGAAAGGCACTCGCCGCTCGGTATCAAAGGGAAGCTTGCCCCTAGATACGTGGGTCCTTTCAAGATCATTGGCAAAAGAGGCGACCTCACCTATCAACTTGAGCTCCGTCCAACCGCGAACGCACGATGTGTTTCACGTGTCACAGCTTCGCAAGTGCTTCAAGACTCCTGAGCCCACTATCAACTTCGAAGAAATTGACCTCCAAGAAGATCTCTCTTATCATGAGCACCCCGTTGCTATTCTTGAAGAAACCGAGCGCAAGACTCGCAACAAGTCAATCAAATTCTGAAAGTGAAGTGGTCACACCATTCCGACCGAGAAGCCACCGGGAGCGAGGATCACCTCCGTTCGAATATCCGGAGTTCTTTCAGTCCTAGATCTTGGGACGAGATCCTTTCGTAGTGGTGGAGTGTTGTAACACCCCGGATGTAACTTTCCATATTTGTAACTCCAACTCTTGCCATTTTCGGCATTGTGATATGATATTCCCTCCGCGGTTGAGTTTTTGTCTTTCGTTTTTGCATTTTGTCCATGTCATGCATTTCATGTCATCATGTGCATCACATTCGCATACGTGTTCGTCTCATGCATCCGAGCATTTTCCCCGTTGTCCGTTTTGCAATCCGGCACTCCTATGTCCCCCGGCGTCCCCTTTTACATTTTTCCGTGAGCAGGTACTAAACTTTCTCGGAATGGACTGAGGTTTGTCAAGTGGCCTTGGTACACCACCGGTAGAACACCTGTCAAGTTTCGGGTCATTTGGAGCTCGTTTGGTACTCCAACGGTTAACCGCACTCTCGCAAAGGCCTCTTTTAAGTTGCAATCAAACACCCCTCCAAAACAGCCCAATAACCCATCTAAGTCACTTCCATGCTCTCTGTCGTCGGATCACGATCGTGTGGGCGAAAACTACACCTCATTTGGATCTTCCTAGCTCCTTCTACCTATAAAACACCTCCCGAAATCCGGATCAATTCCACCCCTAACCCTAGCCCGCTCCTCTCTCCGCCCACGGACGATCCGGACCGGGCGGACACGTCCGCCCGCCCGCCCGCCAACCAGGAGCCGCCACGTGGCGCCCGCGCCCACGCCGCCTCCTCCCGCGCAGGCCCTCCGGGCCCGTCAGGGCCCTCCTGCCCGCGCGCCGCCCGGCCGCCCGCCTCGGCTCGCCCACCGCCCGGCCGCCTCTGCCGCCCTCACTCACGCCGCCGCCTCACCGCCTCCCGGCCCCGCCGTCCCGGCCGCCCGCGCCGGCCGTCCCGGCCTCGTCCCCTCCAGCCTCTCCTTCCTCCTCTCCGGCGAGCCGCTCCGGCCGGCGAACCTCGGAGTCCGCGCCCGGATCTAGATCCAAACGAGAGGGTTGACTTCTTCTCCCCCCGATTTTCCTCTAAGTCATTTACCTGTGATTATTTTGTTGCATTCTCATCATGCCATAACGTTGCACTCGTGGCTCCGTTTTGGGCGTATGGCATACCGAATTGTTCGCCTCGACGAGTACATCATTTCATCTCATTGCATCATTTTCATTTGAGCTCATATTGATGCCCGAAATGCCGTTAGAAGAGGGCTATGTGATGTTAGTTTCAGATTCTTATCAGAACATGCACTTTTGTCATTTTTGTCATGATTGATGTGTGCACCCTATGAACTTGAGTCCTACATGTGTTTTGTAATATGCCATGCCATCTTTACAGGGGTGTATGCCATGTATTTTTGTGATCTCTGTGGTGACTAGCACAATCATGCAAACTAGGCTTCATGATGTTGCTGATTTCAGCCCCTATTCATGGATATTTTTATGCCATGTTAACTTGATGCTCTGAGAGTTCCATGCATATTTTGAGATACTTCAGTAAGGATGTTTTGAACATATGGTTTTTTCTATCCATCCATGCCTTTGTTTGCAATTATGGAGTGCCATAGCTTGAGTCAATCGAGCTCTACTTTTGCTATAAAATGTTTCTGGCAGATTGTTTACATGTTATTCAATTTTGCCAAGGTTGTTGTAGTTGATCCGTGTATGCTATGATGTTGTTCTTGCCATGTATAGCTTCTATGCCATGTCTTCTTCATGGATGTATGCTTAGTTTATCATGAAATGCTCTGTAGTGAGTGCATCGAGCTCATGAAGATGCCTACATAATTCTGTCAATGTCATGCCTGTTTGCTGAATCATTATGAAACTTGCTATGTTTACGTGGGTGCCATCATATTTTCTGATCCCTTTTGGCTCATGGTCAGTAATGGACTTTTGTTCTATGCTTTGAGTAGATTCATGCCATGCCTTGTTTTGCTATTATACTTTCCTGTAGCATGTTGTTTGCTTGCTCTGAACATTGCTTCCTGATGCTGATTCTGCCATGTTCAGTATTTTCTCTAAGTCTGTGAAGCTGATATATTTTGCACTTTTGCCATGCTTGTTTGGACCTGTTATGGTGTGATTTAGCCGTAGCTCAGTGTTCATCTTTTGTCAAGCATCTTGAGTAGATCACTGCCATATGCTTTGTTGGTACGTTTGGGTGCAGTAGCTTAATTTCTTGTTGCTTGCTAAGTGGCATCATGCTGTTAATGGCAGATTTGTGTCATTCTTGTTTTGCTTGTCATTTGCAAACTGTGCATCCGATTCCGGTGATCTTTATATCGATTTCAACCGAAATCATCTCACCTTTCCAGCGGCATACTTGGTTTGCTAATTTGATGCCTGGTTCATCATTTTCCTTCCGGAGCACGCATATGCATTGCATCTCACATCTCGCATATCATGCCATGTTTTGCATCATGTTGCTTGTGCATTGCACCGTGATTTATTGTGGTTCCATTGTTTGTGTTCTTGCTTTGGGTAGAGCCGGGAGACGAGTACGTGAATGAGGAACCTGTTGAGAACGCTTACGAGGATCAAGCTTTCGACAACTCTGAGAACCTTGCAGGCAAGATGACCATACCCTCGAAATCACTTCTATCTTTGCTTGCTAGATGCTCGCTCTTTTGCTATGCCTATGCTACGATGCCTATCACTTGCTTATCATGCCTCCCATATTGCGATGTCAAACCTCTAACCATCCTTTCCTAGAAAACCGTTGATTGGCTATGTTACCGCTTTGCTCAGCCCCTCTTATAGCGTTGCTAGTTGCAGGTGAAGATGAAGTTTGTTCCTTGTTGGAACATGGAGATGTTGTTCTTTGCTGGAACATGTTTACTTGTTGGGATATCACAATATCTATTGTTTAATTAATGCATCTATATACTTGGTAAAGAGTGGAAGACTCGGCCTTATGCACAGTGTTTTGTTCCTCTTGCCACCTAGTTTCCGTCATACCGGTGTTATGTTCCTTGATTTCGCGTTCCTTACGGTTGGGTGATTTATGGGACCCCTTGACAGTTTGCTTTGAATAAGACTCCTCCAAAGAAGGCCCAACTTTGGTTTTACCATTTGCCACCTAAGCCTTTTTCCCCGGGTTTCATGAGCCCGAGGGTCATCTTTATTTAACCCCGGACCAGTGCTCCTTGAGTGTCTGGCCCAAACAAGCACTGCGCAGGGCCACCTTGGGGAAACTTGAGGCTTGGTTTTACTCAGAGGATGTCTCATCCGGATGTGCCGAGAACGAGATATGTGCAGCTCCTATCGGGATTTGTTGGCACAATCGGGCGGCTTTGCTGGTCTTGTTTTATTGCTGTCGAAATGTCTTGTAGTTCGGGATTCCGAGACTGATCGGGTCTTCCCGGTAGAAGGAATATCCTTCGTTGACCGTGAGAGCTTATAATGGGCTAAGTTGGGACACCCCTGCAGGGTATTATCTTTCGAAAGCCGTGCCCGCGGTTATGAGGCAGATGGGAATTTGTTGATGTCCGGTTGTAGAAAACCCAAAGTTGACCTTAATTAATACACATCAACCGCGTGTGTAACCGTGATGGTCTCTTCTCGGCGGAGTCCGGAAGTGAACACGTGTTGGAGTTATGTTTGGCGTAAGTAGTTTCAGGATCACTTCTTGATCGCTACTAGCTTCACGACCGTGCCTTGCTTCTCTTCTCGCTCTCTTTTGCGAATGTAGCCACCATATATGCTAGTCGCTGCTGCAGCTCCACCTCACAACCCTGTCCTTCCTATAAGCTTAAATAGTCTTGATCTCGCTGGTGTGAGATTGCTGAGTCCCGTGACTCACAGATTCTACCAAAACAGTTGCAGGTGCCGACGATGCGGTCAGATGGCGCAACCGAGCTCAAGCGGGAGTTCGACGAGGCGTGGTGGTTACTATGTGTCTTTTCCCGATGATCAGAGTGGAGCCAGTTGGGACGATCGGGATCTGTGTAGCATTTGGGGTAGTCTTCTTTTATTTTGGTTCCGTAGTCGGACCTTGAGTGTAATCTGGTTGATGGATGTTTATTTATGTACTGTGTGAACTGGCGACTGCAAGCCAACTATGTATCTCTTTCCCTTATGTATTACATGGGTTGTGTGAAGATTACCTCACTTGCTACATTGCTTTCAATGCGGTTATGCCTCTAAGTCATGATTCGACACGTGGGAGATATAGCCGCATCGAGGGCGTTACAGACAACCAAATGGAAAGGCGAAGAAAGCAGAAGAGAAGCCGCGTCCGGCACCTAGTCTAGTCTTGGATTTCTTCTCACCAGGTGAGCTAAGTGCTGCTTTGGCGTGGGAGGGAGCCCTGTGGCTTGAGGCCGGCACCCCGAGACTCAGGCGTGTACAGCCCCCCTCATTATTATGTGAGAGTGTCACGGGCAGCGAGCTTCAGGCACCTGGGCCTTCTTCACAGGTACCGGCCTTGCTTCATATCGCCAGACGAGGGCCCCGCCTTGCGCCACACTCTAGTGCCATCAACGACGACCGGAAACCAGGACGCCGCCGATGGGGTAGAGCGGTCGCCAGCGGTTCCCCCGACGACCACGGGTCCTCTGCCAGGGGCAGGCCCTGAGGCGCCTCCCCAGCAGAGGGCCTACCTCCTGAGAACGCCTTGCTCCGAACGCCGCGGTGGTGATGTCGGATCTCTGCCCCTCTCCGGCAGCCCCCTGCGCCCTCCTCCCGAGGGGTAGGAGACTGCGGGAGCGGGGCAGCTGCTCGCCGCGGCGACCTGCACCTCCTGCGATCCATGATTAGCGTATGCTTGCTCTTGAGGAAGTAGCGGTACCCGAGAAACGTCGCCGCTGACGCGACCAGTGGGACAATCCCGAGGCTCCTGGAAGAGCTCAGCTTCTGGCGCCTCATCCCCCTAGCTCGGGCTGAGGAGCGAGCCTTGTTCTCCCTCATGTGGGTGCCCTTGGTCCATCATGTGGGGCACGTATTCTTCTGGCGCCGTCATCCCGAAGGCCACGTCGTAGTGCTGAGCGTGCCATGCGGCTCTGCTTGATCGCGCCCGTGGGGTGGTGGCGGCGGTCCACTGGGCCATGGGTTACGTCGAGTCCTTCTTCTCCATGGCGGGGCGGGGCAACCCGCCGCCGACCCGGTCTTGACAGTTCGCGGTGTTGGAGTAGCTTTGGAGCCAGCGGACGCGCGGAGCCCGTCGCGGGCCATACAGGCCTGAGATGGAAGCTGGGTGCGAAGGGTGAGCCCCAATGCGCGAAGCCAGGAGCTCTGCCACTCGCTCCAAAGAGCACGTCGCGGCCGCTCTCAAAGGCCTCTGCACTGCAGTAGCTCTCGGGCCCTTGTGGAGCGGCCCTTGAGTTCGCCTACTCCCGGCGGGTGTACGGTGACGTGGTCACGGCGTGATTGGAGGCCCTGCTGCCGCCGGCGCTGTCGCGGGCGTGAGAGCCGTCGAAGCCTGTCCGCGTCGCCCGCGGCCCGCAGCGCCCTGCGGACCGCGAGCTGCACTGGGCACGGGTCGCCCGAGGCGGCGACTCTGTGCGAGCGGGCCACGCCGCCCAAGGATCTGGGTTGCCCGCTTGGTCGCCGGACATGATGATGATGATGCGACGGAACATGAGGTGGCAGAAGGTGGATTCCGGCGCACCCCTACCTGGCGCGCCAAATGTCGGATTTCGGGTTCCGGCAGACCCTTGAGGTTCGAACACTGGGGTGCATGCGGAGATCCAACCCTCCACCGTCTCGCACCTCGTCGAATCGCTGGGACCTAAACTACTAAATAGAACAGTACAAGAGACACAAGATTTATACTGGTTTAGGCCACCATTGTGGTGTAATACCCTACTCCAGTGTGTGGTGTGGTGGATTACCTCTTGGGCTGATGAGGAACAATACAAGGAAGAACAACCTCGCGAGGGTCTATTCTTGGCGGGTGCGATGAACTGCTAGGTGGTGTTCAATCGCTCTAGCTACTGGTTCCTTGATGAGGATTCCGATCTCATCTGTGGGCGGATCCTTCTGCCCTGGGGGTGGCTACTCCTATTTATAGGCGAAGGCCCTGGGCCTCTTCCCAAATATTGAGCGGGAAGGGTGCCAACAATTGGCCATTTTGAAGGGAACAGCGGGTACACTTATCACGACTAAAGTTGGTCCTCGCTTTGCCAAAGGCTCGTGATGACGCCGCTTGGGCTCCACAATGACTCCTTCCTGCCGTTGGGCTGGTCTTGGCCTTGTTGCATCAAACGGGTGCCTTTGCTTGATGCTCTACTTTGCGCTTGCTCCCTTTGCACCAAAGAGGAAAGGAGGACACTGCGCGGGTCTGTGCCCGGCTGGCGCCCTTGGTCGTCATGGCTTGCGTCATGGGCACCTCGCGAGGTACCCTGCCTTGAACTCTCCGCCTCCTCATGAGCCAGCCTGACGAGGCCGTGCCTGAGGAAGCTCCTCGTCGTCCGCCCCACGAGGCTTGGCCCCTCGCGAGGGTCTTGAGCTCGCGTTGATGAAGGTGGGCCGTCCTGGGCCTCCCTTGAGCCACGCCGCAGGCCGCAGGCAGGCAAGTCTGGGGACCCCCGTTCCCAGAACGCCGTCAGTAGTCAACAATAGTCCTCCTTCTGGTGGCATATGGATCTGACTCTCTCCATAGCCTTAATCCTGAGTCTCTCCTGATCTTCATGTTCTCAGCTACAGGATGAGCATCATTATGATCTGGAATTTTTGGCTTCAATTTTCTCAAGACATGTGTCTCATCATCTTCTTCTTCAGCGACAGTTTCAGGCACTGGGGCCTTGTTTTTTTTAGCAGCTGGAATGTTCCTGGTACTCCTCTTAGGTATAGTTGGGTTTGGAGGCAGCTTTGGGTGCTTCTTTGGGCTTTGATGATGCAGCCCCTGACCTGATAGCATCACCCATAAGCTTCTGAGCCTTGGGTGCTGGTGCAGCAACCTCTTCTTCTTCCTCCTCTTCCATCATGGAAGGCTTTCCAATTACTCTGGCCGTGGTCTTCTTGACCCTTTCCTTCCTCTTCTTCCCTTCTGCTGCAGCCTCTTTGGATTCAGATTCCAAAGATGCTTGAGTGGAGGCTCTGGCTTTATACATGGGAATCCTTTTGGCAGGTACTTTGGTCTTCATACCAGGCTTTGTGGCAGCAGCTGTGCCATACTCCTTCTTGAGCACCTTTTTCTTGGAAATGGCCTCATCTTCAACAGCCACATAGTCTTCATCCTCAGATTCTGAGGTTCTCTTCTTTCTGGTCCTGGTGGCAGCTTTGGGTAAGTTGCTTGGAGTGCTCTTGCTACCCTCATCAGAGCTGCTAGAGGGACTAGTGCCCTCACTCATTTGAATCTGCTCCTCTTCCCTGTTCTGGCTGTCACTCTGATCAGACATATTTCAAACACTGACTGCAGACCCTCTGAATAGATATAGATGAGATAGAGTGGATGAGCATCACAAAATACAGAGATTTTTGCAAAAGAATGAGTCAAAAACTTAGCTTTAGTTTTCCACAGAAAGCATTTCCGATCAACCGATTTGTAAACTCAGTGATACCGAAGCAGCTTTTGGAACCTAAACTAGTGAACTCGGTCAGACCGAGTCACAGTTCGGTGGCACCGAGACTGCTAGGTTTTCACAAAGTCATGAACTCGGTCACACCGATTTGCAATTCTCGGTCAGACCGAGAACCACATGTGCAATGGCCTTAGCCGAATCAGTGGAACCGAGTTCTACAACTCGGTGGGTCCGAGATGGTTTCGGCGGAAACCTAACCCTAAATTTTCAATTCATCTCTAATCTACGGAGTGTTTTGAAAGGATAGGATAGGTTCAATCGTGGCAAGATTCATGAGAACACAATGTGCTAGGAATCGGACGGGGATAGCACAGTGATCGAGTCCATACCCTAGTTCGGCGATGAACTCGCTATAGCGGCAACGGTGAGGATGATTTCCATTAACAGTGGCGGAGACTAGCGACAGGAGGCGGCTGGCGACGAGGAGGACAATCCGGAGACCCTGGAGGCAAAGCGGGCTACGCGCGGGTGAAAGAGTTTGGAGAAAGTTTCCAAATTTTTGCCCGTGGGTATATATAGCCCGACCTGTCGGTGTGACCGAGTGGAACAACTCGGTGGCACCGAGATGCATAACTACTGAAAGTTACAGCAACTCGGTGTGACCGAAAAGTTCAAATCGGTTGCACCGAGATTCAAAACCTAGATCAACTTAGTGATCTCGGTATGACCGAAATGGAAGAATCGGTCAGACCGAAACGCACAAAGAAGTTTTGGAAGTTTAAGTCTATGACGAATCGGGGACTCCGAGTGCTCCTCACACAGAGTGGTTCGAATCTGACTTGATCAAATTCTGTGATGTAGCATGAATAGAGTTTGAGATGAGAAGAGCATAGATAGCTAGAGAAGGTTCTTAGGCATTCTTGTCCATCCACTTGGAAAAAGAAAAAGAAACCAATCAATCAAAACAACAAGTGGATGTCCTCGAATGAGTAAAATATGCAACCAACATGCTCACACAATAAAATGGCAAATGAAATATGTGGCAAAGCATGCACAACCAATTCTAGTATCTATCAAGCAATTGGCGATGACTAGGTCATCTATATATGAGTATATTGACTTAGGAGTCAAATGAGAATATTTGATCATAGGTCATACTCATTGTTTAAGCTCAAGTGGGGTTACCACTTTTACATAATGCATTGATGTGTTCACACCATTAGAGTTTCTTTAGCTCAATTTTTAAAGTAAAGCTCCCCCTAGATGTGAGATCCCCCCTTAGAGGGATGAACTAACCTTGGGTTTTGTTGATGATGACTTCATGTAGGTGTTGAAGATGTGGATGCTCAATGTTGATGAAGATCATTTGGAGCAATCCTTTTGGAGTGAGTTGCACTTTGAATACCTACACGGGTTAGTCCCATAAGGAACAAACAAGGATATCCATAGACATAGAGTGATGCACACATAAGATGATGTGTATGAAAGCATTAGGTTACCTTGTCCCTTGTCTTACCAACAAGAGGGTTTGTGACTCCTTGAACTAGTGCAAGATGTGAAAGTTGATTGCACTTGTAGTTGCCAAAATGATATGAGTGAAATATGTCGGCGGAGTCACCCTCAAGAACTCTCTAGTTCTTCTTCTTTGGGATCCACATCATTTTGATGGGAATCCTTGGAGTTGTAGTCGTACTTGATGAAGTAGAGCTTGACGTAGTCTTGGGAACCCACTTGACCAAGGCCTTTGGAGCTTATTCAAACGCATCAATCTCCTCTTGAAGCTTATCCTTGCCTTTTTGCTTGTGGTCTTGTGGTGAAAGATCATCTTGAGCCTGTGTCCCCTTGAAGGAAGTAGGATCATACTTCTCTTGTTGAGGAACAAACTTCGTCTTGGGGTATTGATCTTCTTCCCACTCAACTCCATTGGCATTGAACTTTCATTCAAAACCAACACCGTGGTTCTTCCGGTGCCTTCCTTGCTTGCGTACAATTTCCTCAAATTGCTTACTCCCGGCAAGGCTCTTGTAAACACCTTTCTCTATAATTCCCTTCAATAAGCTATTTTCTTGCTCAAGTGTAACTTGGCTAAGAGAATCATTAGTGGAATCAAGAGAACTACTAGAAGCAACAATATAGGATTTAGCATGATTATTGTTACTACTAGAGGAAGAATCCTTCTTGTTCTTGTTACTAGACTTGACTTGAGGCATGTAAGTAGATAAGAGTAAACGCTTGGCAATGTAAGAAGAACTTTTCTTACAGAGATCATCATTGATTGCCTTTAAGAACTCATGCTCTTGCTCAAGGTTGAGCTTTTCAAAGCGTAACTTCTCATGAGTCCTTAAAAGTTCTCGATGATCTTCTAAGATAGTTTCATGAGCTAACTTAAGAGTGTTTAGTTCTTTAGTTAGAAGCTCAATCTTCTCCTTATCATTGTCATTTGTTTTATCTTGATTAGCATGATTAATTGACGTTTCATCATAGTATTCATCACTAGAGTTGTCAACAAGTAAATCATCATCACCTAACAAGTCATCTTCATCACTATTGAAATCAACATACTCGGGATGTGTTACCTTTGGACCTTTGGCCATGAAGCATCTTCCAATTCCTTCATTTGGTGAATCAAATATGTTGTAGGAGTTGGTTGACACAAGTGCTAGACTGGCAACACCTTCATCTTGAGTATATTCGGAGTCGGAGTGATAGCTTCTCTCGGAGTGATTGTCGGAGTCGGAGCCGGATACCCATTCACCAACATGAGCTTGATGTCTTCATTTTGTGTAGCTCCTTGATGATTTGTCCTTCCTTTCCGAATCTTTGCTTCTCTGGGATGTTCTTCGTTGATAATGATCATCTCTACTTCTTCTCTCTCTTGGTAGTGATTCTTCTCTTCTACTTCTTCTCTTGGGTGATTCTTCTCTTCTTTTATATGGTGCCGTACACTCATTGGAATAGGGTCTGGGTCTCCCACAATTGTAGAAATTGCGCTCTCGACTAGAAGATCTTTTGTCATTGTAGGACCTTGACTTGGAGCTTCTCTCTTTGCTTGTATTCTTGTAGAACTTGTTGAAGTTCTTCACCATTAAGCTCACTTCTTCATTGAATGTTTGTTTCTCACTTGATGATGTGGGGGCTTCACATGAGGCTTTGTAAGCACCACTTAACTTGTTGTGAAGTTCCTCCTTATCCTTGAGTGACATCTCATGAGCAACAATTCTTCCAATGACTTCTGTTGGCTTGAGATCTTTGTAATTGGGCATCATTTGGATCAATGTGCACACGGTATCATATTTTCCATCCAAAGCTCTTAGTATCTTCTTGATGATGAATTTGTCAGTCATCTCTTCACTTCCTAAGCCGGATATCTCATTTGTGATAAGAGCAAGCCTAGAGTACATTTCAGCGACACCTTCACCATCCTTCATTTTCAACTTGTCAAGTTGACTTTGAAGCACGTCCAACTTGGATTCCTTGACGGAGTCGGTACCTTCATGCATATCAATCAAAGTATCTCAAATTTCCTTTGCATTCTCAAGACGACTGATTTTGTTGAATTCTTCGGGGCACAATCCGTTGAAGAGGATATCACAAGCTTGAGCATTGTATTGCATCATCTTCAACTCTTCCGCGCTAGCTTCACGGTTCGGTTCTCTCCCATCAAAGAATTCACCTTGCAAGCCAATACACACAATAGCCCAAACGGCGGGGTTATGTCCAAGAATATGCATTTTCATCTTATGCTTCCAACTAGCAAAATTAGTACCATCAAAGTAAGGACCTCTACGGTGATAATTTCCCTCGCTAGACGCCATACTCCCCTAGGTTGTGAAACCAAGGCTATGACCACCAAAAGCTATGGAAATCAAAGCAAATGGAGACCAAAGCTCTGATACCACTTGTAGGATCGAAAGTATGTCTAGAGGGGGGGTGATTAGACTACTTGACCAAATAAAAACTTATCCTTTTCCCAATTTTAGTATTTGGCAGATTTTAGCTATCTTAGCACAAGTCAAGCAATCTTAACACAATTCAAGCAAGCATGCAAAGAGTATATGAGCAGTGGAAAGTAAAGCATGCAACTTGCAAGAATGTAAAGGGAAGGGTTTGGAGAAGTCAAACACAATTGGAGACACGAATGTTTTTGTTGTGGTTCCGATAGGTGGTGATATCGTACATCCACGTTGATGCAGACTTCAACCCATGAAGGGTAACGGTTGCACGAGTCCACAGAGGGCTCCACCCATGAAGGGTCCACGAAGAAGCAACCTTGTCTAACCCACCATGGCCGTCGCCCATGAAGGACTTGCTTCACTAGCGGTAGATCTTCACGAAGTAGGCGATCTCCTTGCCCTTACAAACTCCTTGGTTCAACTCCACAATCTTGTCGGAGGCTCCCAAGTGACACCTAGCCAATCTAGGAGACACCAATCTCCAAGAAGTAACAAATGGTGTGTTGATAATGAACTCCTTGCTCTTGTGCTTCAAATGATAGTCTCCCCAACACTCAACTCCCTCTCACAGGATTTGGATTTGGTGGAAAGAAGATTTGAGTGGAAAGCAACTTGGGGAAGGCTAGAGATCAAGATTCATATGGTAGGAATGGAATATCTTGGCCTCAACACAAGGGTAGGTGGTTCTCTCTCAGAAAATGTGTATTGGAAGTGTAGGTTCGTTCTGATGGCTCTCTCCACGAATGAAGACTGGGTGGAGGGGTATATATAGCCTCCACACAAAATCTAACCGTTACACACAACTTGCCAAACTCGGTGGGACCGAATTGTTAAACTCGGTCGGACCGATTCAGCAAATCTAGTGACCATTAGGATTTTTGATGGGACCGACATGCAACTCGGTAGGACCGATATGGTTAGGGTTAGGGCATAACGTAATCTCGGTGAGACCGATTACACAAACTCGGTGGGACCGATTTTCGTAATAAGCTAACGAGAGTTGGTCGGAGGTAAACACGGTGGGACGGTTCGCTCATTTCGGTGGGACCGAAATGTTACGAAAAGGAAGCAGGAAGTTTACAATGCAATCTCTGTGGGACCGACCGCTCATCTCGGTGGTACCGAAATGTTATGAAGGGAAACAGAGAGATTACAATCCCATCTCGGTGAGACCGAGATCCCTATCGGTGAGACCGATTTGCCTAGGGTTTGTGGCAGTGGCTAAGACATCTGAACTCGGTGGCGTCGGATAGAAAGAATCGGTAGGGCCGAGTTCGACTTTTGGTTTAGGTCATATGTGGATGTGAGAAAGTAGTTGATGGTTTTGGAGCATATCACTAAGCACTATTGAGCAAGAAACTCATTAAGAAACACCTCATCCCTCCTTTATAGTATTGGCATTTCCTATAGACTGAATGTGATCTTGGATCACTAAAATATAAAATGTAGAGTCTTGAGCTTTTGAGCTTGAGCCAATCCTTTTATCCTTAACATTTTGAGGGGTCCACTTTTATCATCCATGCCATGCCATTCACTGAGCTTTTCCTGAAATATTCATCTTGGAATAATGTCAGCTCAATGAGCTATATGTTGTTAGGAATTACCAAAACCACCCACGGATAGTTGCACTTTCACCCCCTAATCCAGGACTCCCTCACCCGCGGCGCGATGTTGTCCTTCCCGTGTGGCCAGCTCGCCGTCGGCATCCCCCGGGATGACCTAGCTCCGGTCGTGCCGCCGCCTCCTCCACCTAGCACCACTACGACAGCAACTCGCGTCCGCACCCTAAGACCGTCCCGCGACCGGCGACTCAAGAAGTGAAGACAAACTTACCCGCTCGATGCTCGGCGCCTTGCGCCGCGTCAGCGGTCATCCCCTCCCCTCCGTCATGGGCCTCGGGCTCCTCCGAGGCAGCGCGCACCACCTGCGTCCGTGCCCGGTCGTAAGGATGCGGATGGCGTTCAGAAGCACCTCCCACGTCGCGTCGGGGCAAATGAGAAGATGGGCGTGAAACGTCTCCAACGTATCTATAATTTTTGATTGCCCCATGCTACTTTATCTATTGTTTTGGACTATAATGGGCTTTATTTTCCACTTTTATATTACTTTTGGGACTAACCTATTAACTGGAGGCCCAGCCCAGAATTGCAGTTTTTTTTGCCTTTTTCAGTGTTTCGAAGAAACAGAATATCAAACGGAGTCCAAACGGAATGAAACCTTCGGGAACGTGATTTTCTCATCAGATAAGACCCAGGGGACTTGGACCCTCCGTCAAGAAAGCCACAAGGCGGTCACGAGGGTGGAGGGCGCGTCCCCCTTCCTCGTGGGCCCCTCGAAGCTCCACCGACGTACTCCTTCCTCCTATATATACCTACGTACCCCCGAACGATCAGAACAGGAGCCAAAAACCTAATTCCACCGCCGCAACTTCCTGTATCCACGAGATCCCATCTTGGGGACTGTTAGGAGCTCGCGGAGGGGCATCCACCACGGAGGGCTTATACATCAACACCATAGCCCCTCCGATGAAGTGTGAGTAGTTTACTTCAGACCTTCGGGTCCATAGCTAGTAGCTAGATGGCTTCTTCTCTCTTTTTGGATCTCAATACAATGTTCTCCCCCTCTCTCGTGGAGATTTATTCGATGTAATCTTCTTTTTGCGGTGTGTTTGTTGAGATCGATGAATTGTGGGTTTATGATCCAGCTTATCTATGAATAATATTTGAATCTTCTCTGAATTATTTTATGTATGATTGAGTTATCTTTGCAAGTCTCTTCGAATTATCCGTTTGGTTTGGCCAACTAGATTGGTAGTTCTTGCAATGGGAGAAGTGCATGGCTTTGGGTTCAATCTTGAGGTGTCCTTACCGAGTGACAGAAAGGGTTGCAAGGCACGTATTGTATTGTTGCCATCGAGGATAACAAGATGGGGTATTTATCATATTGCATGAATTTATTCCTCTACATCATGTCATCTTGCTTAAGGCGTTACTCTGTTTTAACTTAATACTCTAGATGCATCTTTGGATAGCGGTCGATGAGTGGAGTAATAGTAGTAGATGTAGAATCGTTTCGATCTAATTGTCACGGACGTGATGCCTATATACATGATCATACCTAGATAACCTCATAACTATGCTCAATTCTGTCAATTGCTCAACAGTAATTTGTTCACCCACCGTAGAATACTTATGCTCTTGAGAGAAGCCACTAGTGAAACCTATGGCCCCCGGGTCTATTCTCATCATATCAATCTCCATCACTTTTATACTTGCTTTGTTTTTACTTTGCTTTTACTTTTCACTTTGCATCTTTATACCAAAAATATTATCTCTATCAGATCTCACTCTCGTAAGTGACCGTGAAGGGATTGACAACCCCTAATCGCATTGGTTGTGAGTAGCTATCGTTTTGTGCAGGTACGAGGGACTTGCGCGTGGGCTCCTACTGGATTGATACCTTGGTTCTCAAAAACTGAGGGAAATACTTACGCTACTATGCTGCATCATACTCTCCTCTTTGGGGAAAACCAACGCAAGCTCAAGACGTAGCAAGAAGGATTTCCGGCGCATTGTTCGGGAGTCTACATAAAGTCAACATACCAAGTACCCATCACAATCCCTATCTCTCACATTACATTATTTGCCATTTGCCTCTCGTTTTCCTCTCCCCACTTCACCCTTGCCGTTTTATTAGCCCTCTCTTTCCCAATCTCCTCCTCTTTTTCCGTTTGCCTTGATGTCTTACTTGGCTCGTTTGCCCGCTTGGCTGAAATAGTTGAGTATTTATTCCTAAACAAAGAAGCCAATATCTATGGATCCTCATCCGCTTGCCAATCTTTTTAAGATATCCAATTATGATGAACCAATTCCTAGTGATTTGGATGCACTAGATTATATTTATAAGGTTTTGCCTGAAATCCGTAAAGTGACTCATGATAGATCTTTGAATAAAAAGCATGATTGCAATGATTTTATTATAAATTCTTTTGATGTCAATTGTGCTAATAAGATGCAAAACCCTATGCTTGGGGATGCTAGTTTTGCTATATCTACTACTTGTTGCAATGATCATGATTGGGGTGATTCTTCTTATGATCTTGAAAATTTATTTAAGCCCCATGATGAATATGAGATTGATAATATTGTTTGCAATAATATTGAAAGTGTGTTCGGAAGAATGTCAACTGTAGATCCCACATATTTGGAGAATGTTCAATCTTATGAAGTTTTTGATAAAAGTGGGTTTGGAAAGGTCATGACTTTAGTTAATGATAATCCCACTATTTTGGAAGAGTATCAACATTGCATGCATGTGGATCGTGTTGAGAATATACTTTGTGATAGCTATTTTGTTGAATTTGCCTATGATCCTACATGTAATTATTATGAGAGAGGAAAATATGGTTATAGAAATTTTCATGTTACTAAATTACCTCTCGTTATGTTGAGATTGCTATTGTTCCTTTCCGCTTCCTTGCATATGCTAGTTTTTGCTTGCTACGATAATTTGTTTGCCTATAATATGCCTATGCATAGGAAGTATGTTAGACTTAAGTTTGTTTGTCACATGTTTTATGATGCTCTCTTTGTGCCTCAATTCTAGTCTTTCTTGTAAGCATCATTGAAATATCAATGCCTAGCTAAAAAGGCTTTAAAGAAAAGCGCTTGTTGAATATTTTTCCTTGCTGCTTAGGAATAAACAATCCATCGAGCCTATGTTTAGATGTGGTTTTATCTTTTAATTAGTGTTTGTGCCAAGTTAAACCTATTGGATCTTCTTGGACGATAGTTATTTGATCTTGCTGTAATTTCCAGAAAATTTGCGCTCAGTGCCCGAATTGTTAAAAATCACCAGAACGTGATAAAATATTGATTCCAATTGCTGCTGATCAATAAACAAATTTTCCAGGCCATCTAATTTTGGTAGAATTGTTTGAGTTCCAGAAGTTTGCGTTAGTTACAGATTACTACAGACTGTTCTGTTTTTGACAGATTCTGTTTTGCGTGTGTTGTTTGCTTATTTTGATGAATCTATGGCTAGTAAAATAGTTTATGATCCATAGAGATGTTGGAATACAGTAGGTTTAACACCCATATAAATAAAGAATGAGTTCATTACATTACCTTAAAGTAGCCTTTTGTTTTCTTTCTCTAACGGAGCTCACGAGATTTCTATTGAGTTTTGTGTTGTGAAGTTTTCAAGTTTTGGGTGAATTCTTTTGATGGATTATAGAACAAGGAGTGGCAAGAGCATAAGCTTGGGGATGCCCATGGCACCCCCAAGATAATCCAAGGACACCAAAAATTCAAAGCTTGGGGATGCCCCGGAAGGCATCCCCTCTTTCGTCCACTTCCATCGGTAATTTACTTGGAGCTATATTTTTATTCACCACATGGTATGTGTTTTGCTTGGAGCGTCTTGTATTATTTGCGTCTTTGCTTGTTAGTTTACCAAAATCATCCTTGCTGTACACACCTTTCGATAGAGCCATACATGAATTGAAATTTGATAGAATACTCTATGTGCTTCACTTATATCTTTTGAGCTTGATAGTTTTGCTCATAGTGCTTCACTTATATCTTTTGAGCTTGATAATTTTTGCTCTAGTGCTTCACTTAGATCTTTTAGAGCACGATGGTGGATTTGTTTTAAAGAAACTTGATCTCTCATGCTTCACTTAGATTATTTTGGGAGTCGTTAAATAGCATGGTAATTTGCTTAATGTTAATATACTTGGTATTCAAGATATGTGAAACTTTCTTTTGAGTGCGCTGAATACTAAGATAAGTTTGATGCTTGATAATTGTTTTGAGATATGAAGATGGTGATATTAGAGTCATGCTAGTTGAGTATTTTTGAATTTGAAGAATACTTGTGTTGAAGTTTGTGATTCCCGTAGCATGCACGTATGGTGAACCGTTATGTGATGAACTCGGAGCATGATTTATTTATTGATTGTCTTCCTTATGAGTGGCGGTCGGGGACGAGCGATGGTATTTTCCTACCAATCTATCCCCGTAGGAGCATGCACGTAATACTTTGCTTTGATAACTTCTAGAATTTTGCAATAAGTATATGAGTTCTTTATGACTAATGTTGAGTCCATGGATTATACGCACTTTTTCCCATCCTTCCACTATTGCTAGCCTCTCTAATACCGCGCACCTTTCGCCGGTATCATACACCCACCATATACCTTCCTCAAAACAGCCACCATACCTACCTATCATGGCATTTCCATAGCCATTCCGAGATATATTGCCATGCAACTTTCCACCGTTCCGTTTATTATGACACGCTCCATCATTGTCATATTGCTAGCATGATCATGTAGTTGACATCGTATTTGTGGCAAAGCCACCGTTCATAATTCTTTCATACATGTCACTCATGTTTCATTGCATATCCTGTACATCACGGAGGCATTCATATAGAGTCATATTTTGTTCTAAGTACTGAGTTGTAAGAAAAATAAAAGTGTGATGATCATCATTATTAGAGCATTGTCCCAAGTGAGGAAAGGATGATGGAGACTATGACTGCCCCACAAGTCGGGATGAGACTCCGGATGACAAATAAAAAAAAGAGGCCATAAAAAAAAGGCCCAAATAAAAAAATGAGAGAAAAAGAGAGAAGGGACAATTTTACTATCCTTTTACCACACTTGTGCTTCAAAGTAGCACCATGATCTTCATGATAGAGAGTCTCTCATTTTGTCACTTTCATATACTAGTGGGAATTTTTCATTATAGAACTTGGCTTGTATATTCCATTGATGGGCTTCCTCAAATGCCCTAGGTCTTCGTGAGCAAGCGAGTTGGATGCACACCCACTTAGTTTCTTTTGTTGAGCTTTCATATACTTATAGCTCTAGTGCATCTGTTGCATGGCAATCCCTACTCACTCACATTGATATCTATTGATGGGCATCTCCATAGCCCGTTGATACGCCTAGTTGATGTGAGACTATCTTCCCTCTTTTTATCTTCTCCACAACCACTGTTCTATTCCACATATAGTGCTATATCCATGGCTCACGCTCATGTATTACGTGAAGATTGATTTTTTTTGAAAATGTTAAAGTATGAAACAATTGCTTGGCTTGTCATCGGGGTTGTGCATGATTTAAATACTTTGTGTGGGCAAGATGGAGCATAGCCAGACTATATGATTTTGTAGGGACAACTTTCTTTGGCCATGTTATTTTGAGAAGACATGATTACTTTGATTAGTATGCTTGAAGTATTATTATTTTTATGTCCATATGAACTTTTGTCTTGAATCTTTCGGATCTGAATATTCATACCATGATTAAGAAGATTTACATTGAAATTATGCTAAAGCATCACTCTGCATCAAAAATTCTCTTTTATCATTTACCTACTCGAGGACGAAGGGAATTAAGCTTGGGATGCCCGATACGCCTCCAACGTATCTATAATTTTTGATTACTCCATGCTACTTTATCTATTGTTTTGGACTATAATGGGCTTTATTTTCCACTTTTATATTACTTTTGGGACTAACCTATTAACCGGAGGCCCAGCTAGAATTGTTGTTTTTTGCCTTTTTCAGTGTTTCGAAGAAACAGAATATCAAATGGAGTCCAAACAGAATGAAACCTTCGGGAACGTGATTTTCTCATCAGATAAGACCCAGGAGACTTGGACCCTCCGTCAAGAAAGCCACGAGGCGCTCACGAGGTGGAGGCGCGCCCTCGGCGCGCCCTCCTCGTGGGCCCTCAAGCTCCACCGACGCATTCTTCCTCCTATATATACCTCCACGCACTTCAAACGATCGTAACAGGAGCCAAAACCTAATTCCACCGCCGCAACTTCCTGTATCCACGAGATCCCATCTTTGGGCGTGTTCCGGAGCTCCGCCGGAGGGGGCATCCACCATGGAGGGCTTCTACATCAACACCATAGCCCCTCCGATGAAGTGTGAGTAGTTTACTTTAGACCTTCGGGTCCATAGCTAGTAGCTAGATGGCTTCTTCTCTCTTTTTGGATCTCAATACAATGTTCTCCCCCTCTCTCGTGGAGATCTATTCGATGTAATCTTCTTTTTGCGGTGTGTTTGTTGAGACCGATGAATTGTGGGTTTATGATCCAGCTTATCTATGAATAATATTTGAATCTTCTCTGAATTCTTTTATGTATGATTGAGTTATCTTTGCAAGTCTCTTTGAATTATACATTTGGTTTGGCCAACTAGATTGGTAGTTCTTGCAATGGGAGAAGTGCATGGCTTGGGGTTCAATCTTGCGGTGTCCTTACTGTCGGATTTCAGGTTCCGGCAGACCCTTGAGGTTCGAACACTGGGGTGCACGCGGAGATCTCGCCCTCTACCTACCTGCACCCCGCCGCCTTGCTAGGATCTAAACTACTTAAAGGAACAACACAAGAGACATTAAGGTTTATACTAGTTCGGGCCACCATTGTGGTGTAATACCCTACTCTAGTTTGTGGTGTGGTGGATTGCCTCTTGGGCTGATGGTGATGAACAATACAAGGAAGAACAGCCTTGCAAGGGTCTGTTCTTTGTCAAGCGATTTAACTGCTTGGAGGAGTTCTGGCTTCTCTCTCTCTCTCTATGAGATCCAGCTCAAGCTATTCCCGGGTCTGATCTCCGATCTCCCTAGCTTTGTGCGTGGCTAGTCCTATTTATAGACGAAGGCCCTGGGCCTCTTCCCAAATATTGAGCGGGAAGGGCGCCAACAATTGGCCATTTTGAAAGGGAACATCTAGTACACTTATCCTGACTAAAGTTGGTCCTCGCCTGTCAAAGGCTCTAGTGGTGACGCCGGCTTGGGCTCCACAATGACTTCCTTCCTGCCGTTGGGCTGGTCTTGGTCTTGTTGCACCGAAATGGACGCCTTTGCTTGATGCTCTCGCCTGCGCTTGCTCCCTTTGCACCAAAGAGGAAAGGAGGACACTGCGCGGGCTGGCGCCCGCCTGGCTCCCTTTGTCATCATGGCTTGCGTCATGGGCACCTCGTGAGGTACCCTGCCTTGATCTCTCCGCCTCCTCGCGAGCCAGCCTGATGAGGCCGTGCCTGAGGAAGCTCCCTGTCGTCCGCCCCGCGAGGCTTGGCCCCTCGCAAGGGTCTCGAGCTTGTGTTGATGAAGATGGGCCGTGCTGGGCCCCCCCTTTAAGCCACGCCGCAGGCCGCAGGCAGGCAAGTCTGGGGTCCCCCGTTCCTAGAACACCGACAATAGCCCCCGGGCCCAAGGCGCGCCCGGGCTTGGCCGAGCAGAGAGGTGAAGGGGCAAGTGCGAAGCGCCGCGGGCCCTAACAGCCTGCGGCCTTGGGCGCCGCGTGGCGGTCGATTGACGGGCGTCTCCACTTACCCACGACGCGGCAATCGCACGAATTGACAAGTCCTCGCACGCAAAGCGGTCATGATTACCTGCGATTGTGGAGGCGGTTGGCCTCCTCGGCTTTAAGTGTGGAACAATGGCGTGACCCTCCGGTCTGTCCCTCTTGCTTTCTTCTTTCTTAATGGCTCCACGAGGAAGTTCTCGCCGCAGAGAAGGGAAGGCCCGCGAGTTGAGCCTGCCTCTCCCCGCCTGCGGTCGAGGCCGCCTCGCAAACATCCTGTGGCTCCCACGGCGACTCCCCGTGGCCGCGGAGGTGACCTCCCGCACGGTGATGGACGGCTGGCCGTGGCCGGGGGGCACGCTACGGCCGCGCGACCCACTAGGGCGCCACCAGGCCATGGAGGTGTTGCTGAGTTCGTTGTGTGGTCGGCAGAGCCGACTTGCGCCCGGCTTCAGCTTCCTCGCTTCCTCCTAGGTGAGCTCCCGGCTGGCGCCCCGGGCGGCCTCTGGCTCCAGGCAGACGGCTGCTGCAGTCGGGCCTC
>JAHIAM010000706.1:0-21581 GCA_021605205.1 Aegilops longissima
CGTCAAGCTGGAACCTGGTGCCTCAAATTGGAAGGCCACGGCGCCCCGCGGTGGAAGGTGTGGCGAGTGGAGGTGGGGGAAGGGGAAGGGAAGGTCAAGGAAGCGGGGGAGGAAGAAGGGCGTCCCAAGTGGCTGGTCACCGGCTAGGATTGGGGCGCGGGGAGGGGGAGAAGGCGAGTAGGAGTGGGATGGGTGCGGGGTGGGTTTAGGGTGTTAGCAGAATAAGCGGAAGTGTTATTAGAATAAGACTCTAGAGGGTGTTATTAGAATAGACCCACCCTATATATATGCATCTGGGCTATTCTGTTACGCGTAACAGAATATTATTCTGTTACCCTTCTTGAACTGACGTGGTTTGCAGGTTGGACTGGCGTAGTTTTCCTCTTGAATTGATATTCCCGCGTGTACGACGGGCGGAAATAGGGGATGCAACGTGGAGCTTCCGGGCGTTCTCCGGCGCGATGCTGCCGGCTATTCGTTGCTAGAGGAGACATGTAAGGGGTTCCATGCGTCGCGCAGCTCACTGGGTCGTGTTTTGCGATCTGTAGTCACGGAGGTGGCGAGGCGTGGGTAATCGTCTCCAGCGTATCTATAATTTTGATTGCTCCATGCTATATTATCTACTGTTTTGGGCAATATTGGGATTTATTATCCACTTTTATATTACTTTTGGGAGTAACCTATTAACGGAGGCCCAGCCAAAGTGCTGTTTTTGCCTATTTGGTGTTACGAAGAAAAGGAATATCAAGCGAATTGAAGCGAGCGAAATCAATTTGGAGAAGTTATTTTTGGAAGGAAAGCTACCGAAAAAGCTTGGAGTACGTCGGGAAAGAAGGAAGGTGAACACAAGGGTGAGGCGCCCCCTGCCTCGTGGCCCCTTGCCAGTCCACCAACGTACTTCTTTCACCCATATATACCTCGTGCCCTAAAACTTCCGAGCAGAGAATAGATCGGGAGTTCCGCCGCAAGCCTCTGTAGCCACCAAAACCAATCGGGACCTGTTCCGGCACCCTGCGGAGGGAACCCTCACCTGTGGCCATCTTCATCATCCGGCGCTCTCCATGATGAGGAGGTAGAGTTCACCCTCGGGGCTGAGGGTATGTACCCGATAGCTATGTGTTTGATCTCTCTCTCTCTCTCTCTCTCTCTCTCTCTCTCTCTCTCGTGTTCTTGATTTGGCACGATCTTGATGTATCGCGAGCTTTGCTATTATAGTTGGATCTTATATTTCTTCTCCCCCTCTACTCTCTTGTAATGGAATGAGTTTTCCCTTTGAAGTAATCTTATCGGATTGACTCTTTAATGACTTGAGAACACTTGATGTATGTTTTGCCGTGCGTATCTGTGGTGACAATGGGATATCACGTGATTCACTAGATGTATGTTTTGGTGATCAACTTGCGGGTTCCATGAACCTATGAATAGGGGTTGGCACACGTTTTCGTCTTGATTCTCCGGTATAAACTTTGGGGCACTCTTTGAGGTTCCATGTGTTGGTTGAATAGATGAATCTGAAATTGTGTGATGCGTATCGTATAATCATACCCACGGATACTTGAGGTGACATTGGAGTATCTAGGTGACATTAGGGTTTTGGTTGATTTTTTTCTTAAGGTGTTATTCTAGTCGAACTCTAGGGCTGTTTGTGACACTTATAGGAATAGCCCAGCGGATTGATTGGAAGAATACTTTTGAGGTGGTTTAAGTACCCTACCATAATCTCTTCGTTTGTTCTCCGCTATTAGTGACTTTGGAGTGACTCATTGTTGCATGTTGAGGGATAGTTATATGATCCAATTATGTGATTCTTGTTGAGAGAACTTGCACTAGTGAAAGTATGAACCCTAGGCCTTGTTTCCTATCATTGCAACACCGTTTACGCTCACTTTTATCATTAGTTACCTTGCTGTTTTATATTTTCAGATTACAAAAACCTATTGTCGATTGTACTAGGTAGGGTACCTTAGTATCCGAACTTGTGCCAGGTGAATTAGTTACAACACTCAGCGGCAAGGCTTGCATGGTGACCGTCAAGGCCCGGCAAGAGGAGCTTGCGGGAAGATCCTCCGTGGTTCCTTTGGAGCCATTCAAGAACAAAGTATTCAAGCCAAGGAAACAAGACCCGGCAAGAGGAGCTTGCGGGAAGGCCGACAAGGCATCCCAAGGAACTTCGCCGCTGACGCGCCATGCGTCCGGCAAAAGCCCGTGGCGACAAGCTTCGGTAGCGACAAAACGACGGCCGCGACAAAGCGCTTGCGCGTGAGCTACCACATCTAAGCTGCGCTCCGGCCGTCCACTAACGTGTGCATACAGGACCTTTCCAAACGCAGCGTGGCAAGAGGCTGTCGTCCGGCGGGAAGCGATGTAGCGGCGGCCGACAAGATTGCCATCGTGGCAGCGGTGGCGCCCAGACGATCCTGTTTGCCTTTGTTTGGGGCGGCGTGAAGCGGGCATTTAATGCCTTTGTCCCCTGCCGTCGGGGTTAGGTATGATACCTTTGTACAAGTAGTTGTACCAACCGCAACTCATTTTCCCTTTTACCCTTGTCTCGTTGCCACCTGCCGGATACCCCTTGAGCATATAAAGGAGGCCCATGCATAGCGTGGGGGGTTCGAACACTCTCACGCTTTCGGTCTCGTTAGCAGCTGGTGTGTACTATAGCATTCAGCGCTCGAGCAAGAACACAATACAACTCGGACATGCAGCGGTAGGAGTGTTATCTCTCGGAGAGCTCGAAGCTGGGTAAACTACTTCGTGTTGCCGCCTCGATCTGCTCTTCGTCGACCTCCGCTCCCCACCGAACCGAAAGGGGCTCGGTCCGCCGGTCCCATAGGTGTTCGTGGGTCGAGATCAACTTCCCGACATCTTGGGCGCCCGGTAGTAAGGCGTCGAGGCTGTGTGAACCTGATCCGGCGTTCACATGAGCAACATATTCATCATCTTCATCGACATGCCACGAAGAAGAAGGCTTCCTTGCGGCCGAATCCGTCGCGTCGATCACACCACCACCGAACAAGCGAGTGGTGGGGTGAACGCCCGCGGAAGAAGCGGCGTCGACGAAGGAGTCCGCAGTGCGGCCAAGTCCAGAACAAGGCTGTGCGAGACCTCGGCGTCCGTACATGCACGCGCCCATCTCGGGGAGGCGCGGGACCGACAGGCGTCATGGTATTCACAGATACCATATGTTCGTTGGATCAAGATCGAGCTGGTGGATCTCGGGATGCTCAAGACCAGCATGCGCCAACATGCGAGCCTGGCGAGAGCACGGTCGCTGGGCGGGATCTGCTCCTTCTAACATAGTTAGAAGTCCGAGCATATCCGCTCCTCGCGCCGTTCGCCACTACCACCCACCACTCCAGCGAAGCTTTGGCGAGAGCTCAGCTGCTTCTAGATTACCCTCAACGGCCGACAAGGTTAACGAATGGAGGCCACCATTCATAGTATCATCGGGCTTATGGCGGCTACTCCATGACACCCGAGCACATCGCTGCCGCGGCGAAGCTGACGAGGCACGAGCCGGTGGTGGCGAAACCTGTGGGGTGCAACCACCATGCACTCTCCACCCGAAGGCCAAGATCGCCAACTCGTCGGATCCACCTCGTGGCGACTCCACGCGTCATCAGATCTGCGAGCTCGTCGCGATCAGCGCCAAGATTCTTCTAAAGCAGCAGCAAGAAAGGCGCTCGAACTTCGCATCGGCGCCGAAGAAAGCGGCGTCAATCCGACCAACACGTTGGGCCCTCGTCGACATGCATGCGCCCGAAGAACGAGCGACTTGCCGTCTGCGATAGGTTGCCCTGCGTTCACTCGTGAGCTGCGGCAAGTCGATGGCCAAGCAAGAAAATTTCAAGCCGGACATACCGAGAGAAATGCGGCGGCAAAGGCGCATCCGTCGGAGTTCCTCGACATCTACACCATCGCGGTGCAAGCTGCGGCGAGGCGACAAGATTACGGCCAACTACTTCCCGCTGGTGCTCAAGCCCAACGTCGAGATCTGGCTCATGCACTTGCGGACAACTCCATATCCTCTTAGGCGGATCTATGCCATCAGTTTGTCGGCGCCTTTTGGTGACCACAAGCCTCATGGCCAAGAAGCGACCTTCACCTACTCGCCCGGAAGGAAGGAGAGCCCTGCGCAAATACATTCAGAGATTCAGCGCGTCTGCACAACATCCCGGATGTCCACCTGCCCGCGGTGATCAGCGCGTTCCATCGAGCGTCGCGAAACCGCGAGATGCGGGAGGAGATAGCCATGTGCAAGATCGAGAGGCGTCAATGAGCTATATTCCCTGGCGATAAGTGCGCGTCTTTGAGGAAGGAGGAGACTCCCGGAGAGAATCTGAAGCAGGAGGATCGGCGGTGAGGAGGCCGCCCGGCAAAGAAAAGCCGGCGGCGGAACAATAGGAAAAAGAAAGGCAAAGATGTGCTAGTTGTCGAGCAGTCCGGCAACGGAGGTGGCGCCAAGAAAGCCAAAGTTGGTAACTCCGGCAAGGAGGTTGCCGCGGGCACCAACTGCCAGGCTGTGGCAGTCGCCGACAAGCAGGACGGCTCCAACAAGCAGTATTACAAGATCCACCGCACCAAGGGCCATGACCTCCAGAGCTGCAAGAAGGTTGGGCAGCTTGTCGAGCAGCGAAGGCTGAGTATGAGCGGCGACAAGGAGAAAGCCAGGAAGGTCTTTGGAGGAGCTAGCAAGCGCCCGCCGGGGAGGGCGTCGCGGCAAGGCCAAGCAGCGGCAAGGAGACAGACCTCCAGCTGCCGCGACGAGGATGAAGATGAAGGCGGCAGCGAAGACATGGATGATGGCGAGACCGATGGTAGGAGTTCAAAAAGCCACAGAGGTCATGTGCTTTGTGGCGGTGCCTCTCGCATACTTCACACCACCAACTCAAGCGGTGGATGCGAGAAGTCAATCTTGGCGAGAACCATCCGTCCGAGTCCGCAAGCCTCGAAATGGTCCACCGCCTATCATCTTTGATATTGAGGACCACCCTGATCGCATAACTGCGGTCGGTGCTTGCCGATGTTGGTTTCACCAACTATCCGCAACCTCAAAGTCACTAAGATGCTAGTTGTGGCGGGCCCGACTTGAACCTGATCTCCTCAGCGGTACTCCGAAACTCCGGATCCTGACGGCGAGCTCGAAGAGACCGGCACATTCAAGGAATTAATCCGGGAAGGAGCAAGCGAAGGGAAGATCACGTTGCGGTGACATTTGGCAGCGAGTTGAACTTCGGGGCCGAGAGGTCACTTTCGGCGTTCTTGACTTTCCATTGCCTTACAATGGGATACTTGGCAAATCCGGCTTTTCGCCAAATTCATGGCGGCCTCTCACTATGCATACAACATGCTCAAGATGCCAGACCCGATAAGTGTCATCTCTGTCCCTGGCGACAAGAAGGATGCCCTTATCTGCGCCGACAAGATCTACCGGGAAGCAGCAGCCGCAGTAGATCGCAAGTCACTTGCCGCTGAAGCTCCCGGGGCGAAGAAGAAGACCAAGTCCGGCAAGAGCTCGATGCCCACTCCGGCAGCGCACCTCTTGGTGCTGCGCTACCGTTGAGGGCGCACCATCGAGCTCCACCGGCAAGTACAAGAAAGGCGATGGCAGCTCCACGGAGACCAAGAAGGTGTCCGCCAAGGAGGGCGGCACTGGTGGTACCTTCACCATCGGTGCCTCTCGACCCTAAATAGGAAGCGGCGCTCGTTGCTTTCCTGCGGTAACGTCGGCGTGTTTGCGTGGCAACCGTCGACATCCCGGTGTTCGGAAAGTAATTGAGCACCATCTTGCCGTCTGTCCTCATGCGCGGCCCGTCAAGCAGAAAGTCAGAAAACAGGCAGTGGAGCGCCAAGAGTTCATCGTAGAAGAGATCAAGAAATTGGAAGCAGCAGGCCTTGTCAAAGGAGTGCTCCATCCTACGTGGTTGGCCAATCCTGTAGTCGTGCGTAAGGCAAATGGGAAATGGAGGCTTTGTATCGACTTTACCGATGTTAATAAAGCTTGTCCCAAAGACCCATTTCCCTTGCCACGTATCGACCAGATTGTTGACTCCACGGCCGGATGTGACTTGCTTTCATTTCTTGATGCATACTCAGGATATCATCAGATCTTCATGGCGAGAAGAAGGTGAGAGAAAACTGCATTCATCACCCCATGTGGCACATCTTGTTTCATACGGATGCCTTCGGTTTAAAGAATGTTGGTTCAACATTTGCAAGGGTAGTCCATAACGCTTTTGAGCCGCAAATACACGAAATGTGGAAGCCTACATGGATGACATAGTGGTCAAGAGCAAGGACAGGCAACTCGATTCAAGATTTAGATGAAACCTTTGCAAATCTGCGCAAGATCAACCTCAAGCTCAACCCCGAGAAGTGTGTGTTTGGAGTTCCCTCCGCAAGCTTCTCGGGTTCTTCGTGTCTCGGCGGGAATTGAAGCCAATCCCGACAACATCAAGGCCATTGAGCAGATTGAAGCACCAAAGCGCGTCAAGGATGTCACGAAGACTTGCCGGTTCGTAGCTGCTCTCGGCGAGTTTATCTCTAGGTCTGCTGGCCGCCCGCCATTTTCAAAATATTGAAAAAGGCAGGTCAATGAAATGGACTCGAAGCGGAGGCTGCGCTGCAGGATTTAAAGAGATACTGTCCTCCACTCCAATACTTGTCGCACCTAGGCCACAAGAGAAGTTGCTGCTATATATAGCGGCAACCAATCAAGTGGTTAGTGATGCGTTAGTAGCGGAGAGGGAGGCGAATGATGAGCCGGCAACAACGGCAGATGCATCCAGCGACAAGCAGGGGGCTTCATCGGCAAGCTCTGGTCCCGACAAGGATGGATCTGCGCAGGTGTGTGAGAAGATGCAGAGAAAGATGGTGCAGCGCCCAGTTTACTTTGTCAGTTCCCTTCTGCGAGGGGCTAGGTCAAGGTACTACGGTGTGCAGAAATTGCTTTCGGCCTTCTCATGGCCTCGAAAGCTGCGCCATTACTTCCAAGCACATGAGATCACAGTTGTCACTCGTTTTCCGCTGAAGAGGATATTGCAAAATCCGAAGCAACAGGCAGGATTGTCGAGTGGGCCTTTGGAACTGTCAAGCTTTGGCCTCAAGTTTGCGAGCACTTCAACTATCCAAAGCGAGCATTGGCGAGTTCATAGCAGAATGGACACCAACACAAGATGAAGAAATTCGAAGCGAGCATCCCGTCAAAGAAGCAAGCAAAGAGTGGTTGATGTACTTTGATGGTGCCTTCTCGCTGCAAAGGCGCCGGTCTGGCGTGCTACTTGTCGCACCCACCGGAGAACACCTCAAATCGTAGTCCGGATGCACTTTCCCAAGGAGCAAGCAACGAACAATACTGCAGAGTATGAAGGTTTGCTTGCCGGTCTCGAGATCGCAGCAGACCTTGGGATCAAGAAGCTCATTGTCGGGGTGACTCACGACTTGTCGTCGCCAAGTAAACAAAATTATCGAGTCCGTTGATGGAAGCTTATGTTGATGAAGTGAGAAAGCTAGAAGAGCACTTTGACGGACCTCTGAGATGGAATATGTTCCAAGAACTCGAGCGACATTCCGATGGCTGTCAAAGTGCGCCGCACTTAAGTTACTGTGGAGCCGGGGATCTTTGTGCTCAAGTGACTCAACCAAGCGTAGCACCATCAAGCTGGCCAGAACAAGAAGAGGAAGTTGATTTCGGTGACTATTTTCGGCAGAGCTCCCGAAGCCGCCACCAAGAAGGTCCTCAAGATCAACACCAAGAGTCTTTGAGGAGCGATGCTGCTCCGGCGAGACCCTACGGTTTGTTCCGTTGAAGCGGGCGCTCCCGACAAGTTTTGCTCCGGCAAGCTTGCCGGGGAACGTCAAGCTCCGGCTGAGCCACGGGTTCTCGCCATAGAAGCGGATGTTCCCGCAGCAGCAGATATGCCTTTAGTCCTTGTTGTCGAGCCACAAGCTCCAGCATGGGCACAGCAGATCGTCCGTTTCCTTCAGACAGGAGAACTTCCCGAAGAGCAAGAAGAAGCGGAAAGAGTAGCCCGGCAGTCAAGTATGTACCAGTTTGTCGATGACACAGCATGTAAGAAGAAGACTCAACGGTGTGAAATTGAAGTGTATTCACCGGGAAGATGGGCGAGAAGCTGTTGGCGGAGATACATGGAGGCATATGTGGTCACCACATTGGCGCAAGCGGCACTTGCCGCAAAGCGTTCGGCAAGGTTTCTTACGGCGATAGCCCTCCGGGATGCAACGCACAAGTAACCAAGTGTGAAGCGTGCGGTTCCATTCCAGCAGATGCATCGGCCAGCTCAAGCTCTCGCACGATCCCTTTATCACGGCCATTTTCGGTCTAGGGGCTCGACATCCTCGGCCCCTTTCCCGAGCTGTCGGGGCTTTGAGTACTTGTACATTGCGATCGACAAGTTCACAAAGTGGCGGAAGTGGAAGCGATGAGGAAGGTGACAGCACGATCGTGATCAAGTTCTTGGTCGATTGTTTGCCGTTTGAGTTCCTAACGGGATCATCACCGACAACGGCACGTAATTCACGAGCCGCACCTTCATGCGGTATGTCCAAGATCTTGGCGCCAAGGTGCGCCGCTTACATTGCTCATCCAGAAATGCGGTCAAGCGGAGAGGGCAAATGCTGAAATGCTGCGTGGGCTCAAGACCAGAACTTTCGACAGGCTGCACAAGTGCGGAAGAAACTGGATTGAGGAGTTGCCGATGGTTCTTTGGTCGATCAGGGCGACGCCAAATCGAGCCACTGGCCAGACACCTTCGCTCTAGTCTATGGAGCGAGGCAGTTCTCCCCACGGAACTCGTATACGGGTCACCTCGAGTATTCTCTTATGATGAGCTTGAGCAAGAGCAGCTGCGACAAGATGGCCGACTTGCTCCTTGAGGAGGACCGTCTTGAGCTGCTGTTCGAGCTGCTCGATACCAACAAGCTTTGCGCCGCTACCATAGCCGCAAAGTTAGTGCCGAAGTCTCGAGGAAGCGACCTTGTTCTTGGTAGCGTTCAGTCCGCCAAGAATTCCAACAAGTTGGCGCTAAAGTGGGAAGGCCCTTACGGGTGAGACGAGTCACTAGGCCTGGCGCTGTCCGCCTTGAGACCGAAGATGGCATTCCGGTGAGCAACTCCTGGAATATTGAGCATCTTCGTAAGTTTTACCCGTAAGGCGCGGTTGTCGGAACCTGTTAAGGCAACCACCTTTATACAAGTCTTGCCGATGTTGCATGTAATCCTTTGTACAAAGCGGCGCAGACCCCGTGCATAAGTAAAGCTCATGTGCTCCGCACATCTTGTCAATTTCATGCTTTCTACTTTATTTTTGCATGCATTATCTGACACTTTGTGCAGCACCTACCCCGGTAAGCAATAACGAGCCGTAAGGCTCCATATCATTATTTTCTCTTCTTTCTCTTTTTTTCAAAAGAAAGGAAGGTTCCCTCGCCCACAAGTTTGCCGGGGGGAAGGAGAAGATAACGGTGTGGACCAAACGTCGCTCGAGGAAGTTTCGCCTTACCGGGAAGCAAACGACAGAAAAGCTAAGTTGCTAAAATTTGAGCAATCAGTTTTAAATTTTTTTAAGTTATTCTCCTCGAACGACCGTACTTTGTATGGAAAACCTGTGCGCGGAGGAACCAACTCGTAGCTAGTTGCGCCCTTACTTTGTTTCGAGTCCGCTCAACAACTTAAGTGAGCTGCGGCTAGTTGCGACAAGGTTGCTTGTTGGAAGCGGCACCGCCAGCAGGCTGCTGACGTTCCGCACTCAGCGCTCGCGACAAAGGTGCCTGCGCCAACAAGTTCCCTAAAAGCGTAGGGCAAAAACATACAAAGGAAGGAATCAAGTAAAGGAAATAACATAGCAATCACTACCCGAAATAGAGTTATATTACAAGATAGCTTGTCGCAGCTCTAATAGATGGTTCTCATAACATGACCAGCAGCGACAAGGAAAAGATAAAACGGGCGGCCTAATCTACGCGGTCGCCATCAACCCTCTTGATCCGCTCACCTGTCCCACGATGGGTGCGACAAGGGTCTTGAGCGCCTCCACATCAGCATCCGGCGGCAAGGACTTGAGGACGTTGGTGAAGCTAAGGCCTGGATTGCGGAAGGCCACCTTCATCAGCACCTTCTGAAGAGCTCCCGCACAGAAATGGCGCGACTCGTCGGCCAGATGCTTCGGGATCTCTTCCCGGAGTCGTTGGAGGGCCGTCACCATGCCTTTGAAGAACAAGCTGAGCTTGGCGCTGGGTTGGAGGTGCTCATCGGAGGAGTACCCGAGATCCACCATCCCCAGCTCTGTCAGCTCCCTGTCGATGGCGGCGGCAACATTCACGAGACCCTCGGTCCAGTGCTCCACATTCTCCCTGAAGGTGTTCTGGGCGGCAGTAGCACTCGCCAACAGCGCCTCGTCGGCCTTGATCTTCTCCAATAAGGCCACCTCCCGCTCCCTGGCGCCGTCCAGCGTCTGCATCAAAGTAGTCAGCTTCAGCTCGAGATCCGCGTTGGAGTCCTTGGCGGCGCTGAGCTCCTTGCTCCTCTGGGCGAGACGGCCCTGCAGCTCGCCAAGAGTGTAGGCGTCCTTCTCGCGCTCATGCTTGAGTGCAGCAAGCTCCTCGCCGCTCTTCTTGAGATTGGCCTCCAGCTGCGTCACCTTCGTCTCCAACTCCTTCTTGGCGGCCTCGGCAGCTGCGGCGGCGTCCTTTGCTTCCTTGAGAGCCTCGCCAAATGTTTGCTCGCGCGCGGCAAGCTCCTCCTCATGGCTGTCAAGATTGATCTTCCGCTGCGCCAGCTCGCCTTCCTGCGTAGACAGCTTCTCGGCAGCAAGCCGCTGCTGCTCCTCAACCTCAGCCTTCTCGAGGATGAAAGCTTTGCGCTCCTCGGCGAGTCGCTCCCGCTCCTCTGCCAGGGATCAGAGAGCTTCTTGGTTGGTGCCCCGGAGCTCCTCCGCGCGCTTCTCTATGTCTGCTCCCGCCTTCGCAACAAGCGCTTCCCGGGATTCCAGCTTGGCTTGTCGGGTGCGGTAGAGCGACAGCAGCTTCCGCAACAGCTACTCCTCCTCAGACTCGCCGCTGCTGCTGCTTGGCGCGTCGACCAGCGTCGGCCAATGAGGCGAGCAGCTCTTCGTCAAAGGTCTCTCCTTCGACCGGCGCCCTGGAGCTCGACGTCCAGGGGAGCTTGATGAAGACGCCATCGCCGGCCTTCAGATAGGCGCCGGGCTGGGGCTCTTCGGAGCCTGACGGTGCAGCAGCGGTGGAGGGATCGGCGGTCGATGTAGCGCTGGCGCTCCAGCGGCCTCGGGGCCGTCGGTGTGATCGCCGGACCCCTCGCCCGGCTTCGCGGCGGCAGCTTTGGCGGCCTCTTCGCCGGCGGGCTCGTCAGCGCCAGCCTCTTCTTCGATGGCGGCGGCGTCGTCGGTGTTGCCCGCTGCGTCCTCCTCGTCGGCGACCTCGGTCTCCATTGGCTCAGAGCAGATGGATCGGCGACGGAAGATGAAGAAAAGTCAAGCAGATATTCAAAGAGAAAATCGGAAGAAGAAAAACACAAGGGAAGTTTTCAGGCAAGAGGATTACTGTCTTTGGGATCTGCAGCCATGGTCTCGACCACCGGAGGGTCATTTGGTGCCATCCCTTGCGGAGAGCTATCCCTTGCGGAGAAGCCTCCCTTGCGGAGAGCATTCCCTTGCGGGATCCTCCCTTGGCGGTGTAGTCGGCAGATGGCATGTCGAGGCGGCAGGGCACTCTGGTGGGGCTGCTCTGCTCCTCATAAATCAACATCGAGATATCAGCAAATAAAGAGCACCCATGCACGCCTAAAAGCAAGAAGTAAATCATACACTTACGCTGGGGGCTGCGCTGGGGGCTGCTTTGGGGAAGGGTTGCCGGGTCCCGCAAGGTGGTCTCGGACACGCCTCTTGCTGCCGCGGTGGGTTCATCCTCGATGACAATCACCGGGACCTTGGCCCTCTTCGACGCTCTCTGGGCCAGCGTCCTGAAAAGGAATAGGTTCAGAATGAAGCAAATCAGATACAAGACAAAGCAACAGATTGAAGAATTACAAGTACCGCAAAGAATCTTACTCTTCTTCTTCCTCGGAGCTGAGCGCGGAGAGATCAAATTCGGCTCGCCTCAGTGCGGCAATTTGGAAGAGTATTTTCCTTGGCCGCTTGGCGGTGCAGGAGCTGTGGTCCCGGAAGGCCTGCTCCGGTTGCGCAGCAGCGTGAGGCGCTCAGCAGCAACAGAGTGCTTGCCGTGGTGGGGCGCATCGCGCGCGCGACGGCTGTTAGCCCGTCTGCCGCCCGCCACTTCCCGGCCTTGCGGAGCGCCTTCTTGGTGGAGCTGGAGGCTCCGCTCGCGGCAAGCTGTCGAAGGTGGGGAGGAGGCGCCCTCGTGGCTCGCTCGGCTCGGCCGGGCTCGGCGAGCTCTTCCTCGCCGGCAAGCTCCTCTCGATCGACAAGGCTTGCCGCCTCTGCCTCTGCCTCCTCCACGGTGAATCAAACTCGCCCGCGGCGGCAGCTGCCGCCTCTTCTCCTGGTGGCGTCGCGCATCTCGTCATCGGTGGTGTCATGGTGAGGCCCTTACGCTCATCGGGCGGACCGGCACTTCTTCCAAGCTGTCGAAGAACACCCGCGGCGTCATCGAAGGCTCTTGCGAGGTTGGAACAATTCCATGCGAGTCGCTGCGGCATCATTACACGGATGCGGTCGGCGAGGATTGTTGCACAGTGGAATGACTCCCCTCGGCAACCTGAACCATTCGGGATGATCAGGGTCGTGCTTGAACAATTCCAAGAGCATTGCGTCCAATTCCAAGACGGTGAAGTTGAAGTTGAGGCCCGGACGCAACCTCATGATATCCGCCGCATTCAGGACTCCTGTGCAGGTCTCCTCCTCTCCTGCGAGGCGTCTGGCGACGAAGGAAATCTGCGCCAACTGCGCCTACAGTGAGTCCGGCAAGCCTGAGGCGCAGGATCCGGGTAACGGCAATCTTCAATCTAGCATCTTCTGGGGCCAAGTTGCTCCAATCGTTGCAGCACTATTGGGGTTTGGCTGAAGCGTAAATGGCTGCGGGTTCTCCTCTACAATCAGCACCAATCCGCCCTCCATTCCTCCCACTTCTGCGGAGCTCTCCTCCAGATAGGCTTCCTTCTTGCCGATCCTTGAGATCCAGGCGATTCCTCCGGCAAGAGGCTCTCCTCTCTCAACTCGGGGCATGAAGAAATGGCGGAAAAGGGCTACGTTGGGATGGACTCCGACAAAGTTTTCGCAGAGATGTGCGAAAACTGCCATGGTCGAGACAGCATTGGGGTGAAGTCAAGGAGGCGGAACCCGTAGGTGTTCATGATGTCGCAGAAAAATTTAGAAAAGGCGGCGAGCCCGCAGAGAAGAAATGTGTGAAGAAAGGGTACCCACTTGGAGCCAATTCAGATCGGCGGTTGAGAGTACCTTCGTCTTGCGGATGCTTCGCGTCTCCGTCGACGAGAAGAGGTAATAGTACTCCCTCGGCTCCTTCAAGGGCGAGCTGGGGGGAAGATGGCCCGCTCCTTTCGCGGCGCCATGAGCCGCTGCGCCTCGGCCGACTTCACGCCCTTCCCTTGTCGGCTTTGAACCATGGCGGAGGTGGTGGGGAGATCGACGGCGTTGGTGGTGCGGTGGCGATGGGGCGAGCCTGCTCTCTTTCAGCCTTGGGAAGAAGGGGGAGTAGCGGAGGTTTTGAGATTGGACAGCAAGCGGCAAGGTGGGCGAACTGCCCTGCTTCTCTGCTTATAAAGAGGGAGGGGCGGACGTTCGCTTTTCCTAATAAAGAAACCACCCACGATCTCTCCCACGGCGCGCGTTCGGCGCGTGCCGTTAAGTGGGGGCGTGGTAGATGCTGGAGCAAGTTATGGCGTAACAAAGGCGCGTGTGCCCGTGCCTGTTTTGGGCTGGCCCAACAGCGCTTCGGCACCGTGTGTGGCCCAGCCCGGGGCTCTGCCGGTGTACTAGAGTAGGGGTACCTTAGTATCCCGAACTTGTGCACGGGCGATTCTGACACTCTGCGGCAAGGCTTGCCGCGGTGACCGTCAAGCCCGGCAAGAGGAGCTTGCGGGAAGATCCTCCGTGGTTCCTTTGGAGCCATTCAAGAACAAAGTATTCAAGCCAAGAAACAAGACCCGGCAAGAGGAGCTTGCCGGGAAGGCCGACTCAAGGCATCCCAAGGAACTTCGCCGCGACGCGCCATGCGTCCGGCAAAGCCCGTGGCGACAAGCTTCGGGGCGACAAGGCGACGACCGCGACAAAGGCGCTTGCAGCGCAGGCTACCACATCTGTAGCTGCGCTCTAGCACGCCCACCAACGTGCCATACAGGACCTTTCAAGCGCCGTGGCAAGAGGCTGTGGCGTCCGGCGGAGCCTTGATGGCAAGCAGTGGCGCCCACAGCGGTCCCTGTTTGCCTTTGTTTGGGGCGGCGTGAGCGGGCATTTAATGCCTTTGTCCCCTGCCGCCAGGGTTAGGTATGATACACTGTACAAGTAGCTGTACCAACCGCAACTCATTTTCCCTTTTTACCCTTGTCTACGTTGCCACCTGTCGGATACCCCTTGAGCATATAAAAGGAGGCCCATGCGCAACGTAGAGGGGGGTTTGAACACTCTCACGCTCGGTCTCTTTAGCAGCTGGTGTGTACTGTCGCATTCAGCGCTCCCGAGCAAGAACACAATACAACTCAGACATGCAGCAGTAGGAGTGTTATCTCTCCGGAGAGCTCCGAAGCTGGGTAAACTGCTCGTGTGCTTCGCCTCGATCTGCTCTTCGTGCGACCTCCGCTCCCCACCGAACCGAAAGGGGCTCGGTCCGCCGGTCCCATAGGTGTTCGTGGGTCAGATCAGCTTCCCCGACACCTATATCTACCATCCATATTGCACTTGTATCACCATCTCTTCGCCGAACTAGTGCACCTATACAATTTACCATTGTATTGGGTGTTTGGGGGACACAAGAGACTCTTTGTTATTTGGTTGCAGGGTTGCTTGAGAGAGACCATCTTCATCCTACGCCTCCCGCGGATTGATAAACCTTAGGTCATCCACTTGAGGGAAATTTGCTACTGTCCTACAAACCTCTGCACTTGGAGGCCCAACAACGTCTACAAGAAGAAGGTTGCATAGTAGACATCAAGCTCTTTTTTGGCGCCGTTGCGGGAGGCTAGTGGCGGCACTCACACCCCGTCAACTAAGCTCTTTTCTGGCGCCGTTGCCGGGGAGGTGAGTGCTTGAAGGTGTATCTTTAGATCTTGCAATCGAATCTTTTTGTTTCTTGTTTTAGCACTAGTCTAGTTTATAAAAGAAAACTACTAAAAATGGAATTGAGTTTACCTCATACGCTTCATCTTTTTAATATCTTTCGTGAGTATGATGGAAAGGAAAATTGTGCCAAAGTGTTAGAAGAAGAATGCTATAAAATGTTTGGCACTAAATCTTTGAATGATGAGCATGATTGCAGTGTTGTTAGTATGAACTCCTTGAATATCCATAGTACTAATGATGATTGCACTAGTTATGACAAAAATGCCTCCTATAAACATGCCAATTTTTGTGGAGTGCATTGGGTTTGTAAGTACACACCAAATAGGGAAGATAGATATTGCAAGAGGCATAAGTACTTAGAAACCAAATTGTTGCAAGAAGAGCTAGATGAATGTGCTGAAAATTTATTTTTTCTTAGCCATACTTGTGAACTTTGCAATGAACATGATCATTTTAGTACCCAATGCAAATTGTTTCATGATCGTATCGTGTCCAAAAATTCTGATAACTTGATTTCCCTTGCACATCATAATGAACTTAGTTTGCTCTTGGGTTCTGAAGAAATTAAACGTATAACTAAGGATATTCCAAAATTTGCCCTTGATAAAGTTCTTCATTTTGATCTAGAGAAAATTTATATGTATTGTGCGGTGAATTGCATTGAAAATCCTTATATTGCCAATTACATAAAGAAAAGAAAACAAATAGAGGATGAATAGAATATTAATGAAAGGGAAGAGACTTCCCAATATTCTCCTATTATTTCCTATGATGAATCAGGTAACGAGGAGGAGCCTTCCATTCAACCAATCTCATTAATAAGGAGCTCCAAAAAGAGGATTGAACCCACACATGATGTGGTGAAGAAGAAGAAAAGAAAAAGGAAGAGAGGTAAAAAGGTATCTCTCCCAAATAAAGTTGCTCCTATTATTGTTGTGCCTCATGAAAATGAAGATGATACACTTGATGATGATCCCGTTATGCCTATTGCCTGTTGTGATGATTATTCTTGGGAATATAATTATACTTCTTATGATCTTGAAAATCTTTTTGGCACTTGCTTGGAAGAATATGATAATAATGTTTGCTATACTATTGGTGCTATCTATACTATTAATGATGAGAGTGATTATGCTTATGATATGAAAAGGCCCAAGCTTGGGGAAGCTATGTTTGATGAAGATGATGTATTTGAGAATATATTTGCTAAAATTAATGTTTGTCCCAAGCTTGGGGAGGCTATGTTTAATGAAGATGATATTTTTAGTCTCCCAAGTTTTGATATGCAAATTTATAATAATGATAGCATGCCTCCTACTTGTGATGATTATATTTATGAAAGTGGATTTGGAGAGGTCATGACTTTATTTAGTAATGTATCCACTATTTCGGAAGAGGTTTCAATTGATTATGATGAGAACAAAGTTGCTACTTATGATGATTATTGTGATGAAACTTATGCTATAAAAAGTAGTGATGATTATATTTATAAAGCTTGTCATGATTATGATTATCATTTTCTGAACATTACTATTTTAATATGGAAACAATTTATAGTATTCAAGTCTCTTATGATACTCCCACTATTCCGAATGGGAAGAATTTTGTTTATGTGGAGAGTAGTAAAATTTCTATGCAAGTAGATCATGAAAAGAATGCTTTAGGTGCTGGTTATATTGTTGAATTCATTCATGATGCTAATGAAAATTATTATGAGGGAGGAATATATTCTTGTAGGAATTGCAATAATATCAAGTTTCCTCTCTATGTGCTTAAAGTTTTGAAGTTATGCTTGTTTTGCCTTCCTATGCTAGTTGATTATTGTTCCCATAAGTTGTTTTCTCACAAAATCCCTATGCATAGGAAGTGGGTTAGACTTAAATGTGCTAGTCATATTCTTCATGATGCTCTTTTTATGTTTCAATTCTTATCTTTTATGTGAGCATCATTGAAATCACCATGCCTAGCTAGGGGTGTTAAACGATAGCGCTTGTTGGGAGGCAACCCAATTTTATTTTATTTTCTTGCTTTTTGGTTCTGTTTAGTAATAAATAATCCATCTATCTTCTGTTTATATGTGGTTTTATGTCTTAATTAGTGTTTGTGCCAAGTAGAACCTTTGGGAAGACTTGGGTGAAGTCTTTATGATCATGCTGTAAAAAACAGAAACTTTAGCGCTCACGAGATTAGCTTCAACTTTTTACTGGAGAATGATATTTAGTTGATTCTTTTTGAAGATGATTACTAGACAAATTACTCACGTCCACCAATTTATTTTAGAATTTTTGGAGATCCAGAAGTTTGCGTTAGTTACAGATTACTACAGACTGTTCTGTTTTTGACAGATTCTGTTTTCATTGTGTTGTTTGCTTATTTTGATGACTCTATGGCTAGTAAAATAGTTTACAAACCATAGAGAAGTTGGAATACATTAGGTTTAAAACCAATATAAATAAATAATGATTTCATTACAGTACATTGAAGTGGTGTTTTGTTTTCTTTCGCTAACGGAGCTTACGAGTTTTCTGTTAAGTTTTGTGTTGTGAAGTTTTCAAGTTTTGGGTAAAGATTCGATGGACTATGGAATAAGGAGTGGAAAGAGCCTAAGCTTGGGGATGCCCAAGGCACCCCAAGGTAATATTCAAGGATAACCAAGCGTCTAAGCTTGGGGATGCCCCGGAAGGCATCCCTTCTTTCGTCTTTGTTCATCGGTGACTTTACTTGGAGCTATATTTTTATTCACCACATGATATGTGTTTTGCTTGGAGCGTCATTTCCTTTTGTTAGTATTTGATTTATGTCATTTAGATTAATGCTTTGCATCTTTAGTTTCAATAAAAATGTCAAGGATAGCTTTTGCCATGCTTATTTTGCAAGTATGCATGTTGCTGTTTGAAAACAGAAAGTTTACCGCTGTTGCAAAAATTCCCTAGAAAAGTCAGAATGTGATAAAATTTTGAAACCTTTTGCATTATAATCTATGATAAATTTACTACAGTGGGAATTTTCTTTCATAATTTTTGGAGTTAGGGAAGTATGATGAATCTTGCATTCTTTACAGACTGTCCTGTTTTGGCAGATTGCTGTTATGTTTGCATTTTTTGCATATGTTTGCTTGTTTAATGATTCTATTTGAGGATAGGACTATTAAATATGCATAGGAATTTAGTATGCAATGTCGAATAATAATTTTAGTGATTTGCTACAGTATAGTATGATAAGGTTTTTGCATTGGTTTATACTAACTTATCTCACGAGTTCTTGTTGAGTTTGGTGTGAATGAAGCTTTCGAGATTTAGGAAACCGTGATATGAAAGGAATTAAGGAGACGCAAAAGTTCAAGCTTGGGGATTCCCAAGGCACCCCAAGATAATATTTCAAGAAGTCTCAAGCATCTAAGCTTGGGGATGCCCCGGTAGGCATCCCACCTTTCTTCTTCGACAACTATCGGTTAGTATCGGTTGACCCTAAGTTTTTGCTTCTTCACATGATGTGTGCTATCCTTGAAATATCATTTTATTTAGCTTTGCTTGCTGTTTGAATAAAATACCAAGATCTGAAATTCTTAAAATGGGAGAGTCTTCACATAGTTGCATAATTATTCGACTACTCATTGATCTTCACTTATATCTTTCAGAGTAGTTTGTTGTTCGCTCTAGTGATTCACTTATATCTTTTAGAGCACGGTGGTGGATTTGTTTTATAGAAAGTTTTGGTCTCTCATGCTTCACTTAGATTATTTTGAGAGTCTTAAATAGCATGGTAATTTGCTTAAATAATCCTAATATGCTCTGCATTCAAGATTTGTAGAACTTTCTTATGAGTGTGTTGAATACTATGAGAAGTTTGATACTTGATAATTGTTTTGAGATATGAAGATGGTGATATTAGAGTCATGCTAGTTGAGTAGTTGTGAATTTGAGAAATACTTGTGTTAAAGTTTGTGATTCCCGTAGCATGCACGTATGGTGAACCGTTATGTGATGAAGTCGGAGCATAATTTATTTATTGATTGTCTTCCTTATGAGTGGCGGTCGGGGACGAGCGATGGACTTTTCCTACCAATATATCCCCCTAGGAGCATGCACGTAATACTTTGCTTTGATAACTTGTAGATTTTTGCAATAAGTATATGAGTTCTTTATGACTAATGTTGATTCCATGGATTATACGCACTTTCTTCCTTCCACCATTGCTAGCCTCTCTAATACCGCGCACTTTTCACCGGTATCATACACCTACCATATACCTTCCTCAAAATAGCCACCATACCTACCTATCATGGCATTTCCATAGCCATTCCGAGATATATTGCCATGCAACTTTCCACCGTTCCGTTTATTATGACACGATCCATCATTGTCATATTGCTTTGCATGATCATGTAGTTCACATTGTATTTGTGGCAAAGCCATCGTTCATAATTCTTTCATACATGTCACTTATGAATCATTGCATATCCCGGTACACCGCCGGAGGCATTCATATAGAGTCATATTTTGTTCTAAGTATCGAGTTGTAACCATTGAGTTGTAAGAAAAATAAAAGTGTGATGATCATCATTTTTAGAGCATTGACCCAAGTGAGGAAAGGATGATGGAGACTATGATTCCCCCATAAGTCGGGATGAGACTCCGGACGAAAAAAAAAGAGGCCAAAAAAAAGAGAAAAGGCCCAACTAAAAAAATGATAGAAAAAGAGAGAAGGGACAATGTTACTATCCTTTTACTACACTTGTGCTTCAAAGTAGCACCATGATCTTCATAATAGAGAGTCTCTTGTTTTGTCACTTTCATATACTAGTGGGAATTTTTCATTATAGAACTTGGCTTGTATATTCCAATGATGGGCTTCCTCAAATTGCCCTAGGTCTTCGTGAGCAAGCGAGTTGCATGCACACCCACTTAGTTTCATTTGTTGAGCTTTCATATACTTATAGCTCTAGTGCATCCATTGCATGGCAATCCCTACTCACTCACATTGATATCTATTGATGGGCATCTCCATAGCCCTTTGATACGCCTAGTTGATGTGAGACTATCTTCCCTCTTTTTGTCTTCTCCACAACCACCATTCTATTCCACATATAATGCTATATCCATGGCTCACTCTCATGTATTGCGTGAAGATTGAAAAGTTTTGAGAATGTCAAAAGAATGAAACAATTGCTTGCCTTGTCATCGGGGTTGTGCATGATTTAAATAATTTGTGTGGTGAAGATAGAGCATAGCCAGACTATATGATTTTGTAGGGATAACTTTCTTTGGCCATGTTATTTTGAGAAGACATAACTGCTTTGTTAGTATGCTTGAAGCATTATTATTTTTATGTCAATATTAAACCTTTGTCTTGAATCTTTCGGATCTGAATATTCATACCACAATTAAGAAGAATTACATTGAAATTATGCCAAGTAGCACTCCGCATCAAAAATTCACTTTTTATCATTTACCTACTCGAGGACGAGCATGAATTAAGCTTGGGGATGCCTGATACGTCTCCAACGTATCTATAATTTTTGATTGCTCCATGCTATATTATCTACTGTTTTGGGCCATATTGGGCTTTATTATCCACTTTTATATTACTTTTGGGACTAACCTATTAACTGGAGGCCCAGTCCAGAATTGTTGCTTTTTGTCTATTTCAGTGTTTCAAAGAAAAGGAATATCAAACGGAGTCGAAACGGAACGAAATCAACTAGAGAAGTAATTTTTGGAAGGAAAGCTACCGGAAAATCTTGGAGTGCACGTCAGGAAAGAAGGGAGGTGCCCACGAGGGTGGGGGGCGTGCCCACCCCCCTAGGGCGCACCCCCTGCCTCGTGGCCCCCCCTTCGGTCCACCAACGTACTTCTTTCACCCATATATACCTACGTACCCTAAAACTTCCAGAACAGAGAATAGATCGAGAGTTCCGCCACCGCAAGCCTCTGTAGCCACCAAAAACCAATCGGGACCCTGTTCCGGCACCCTGCCGGAGGGGGGAACCCTCACCTGTGGCCATCTTCATCATCCCGACGCTCTCCATGACGAGGAGGGAGTAGTTCACCCTCGGGGCTGAGGGTATGTACCAGTAGCTATGTGTTTGACCTCTCTCTCTCTCTCTCTCTCTCTCTCTCTCTCGTGTTCTTGATTTGGCACGATCTTGATGTATCGCATGCTTTGCTATTATAGTTGGATCTTATGTTTCTTCTCCCCTCTACTCTCTTGTAATGGATTGAGTTTTCCTTTGAAGTAATCTTATCGGATTGAGTCTTTAATGACTTGAGAACACTTGATGTATGTCTTGCCGTGC
>JAHIAM010000707.1:0-30848 GCA_021605205.1 Aegilops longissima
AGTAAAAAAAACATGGTATGGCGGGGGATGAAGTACATCTTGATGAATAACAATGCATAAGATATTGAAAGCATGATGTCCAAATTAAGCGAGATGGCATTGCGATAGAGAGAATGATAGTACTTGAATTTGAAAACATGTTATCATGAATGGAATAGGTCTTGAAAAGGAAGGAATGACATATTTACATGCATGATCGGCATGCTAAGCAATGGCATTACGAGTAGATCACTCGGGGACATTATATGCATGTTGACCCATATCACAGGCCAAGTTAGAGCAAGGACCTTGTGGGGTGAAGAGGATTCATCATTTTACGCAAGTCTTGAAGAACTGCCTTTACATGTTTCCATCATATTGGGTATCATTGACATCAAGTTTATTGGCCTTTACATTGCTCGTGAGGTTCTTGTGGATATATCGGTGTGTGCAATTATATCGACATGCATGGAAGAAACTAGTAGTTAGATTTATGTAAATGAGTGCCAGGGAGGCGACATAAATAGTAACTGGGGTTAACTAGCGACAAAGGTCTCATAAACTAAAGGAGAACCGGATGAAAGCTATAGAATATGTATCGTTTGTACTAAGATTAACTAGATGGCACACAAAAGTATTAAAGAACAACATAGGTAATACTAGAAGTGGTTATAATACTATAATCACCAGACTGTGGGATAGCATTGGGATGGATGATAACTATGGAACAGCGTTACCTAAAGAACAAGTATCTTAGCTGAACTATGGAACAGTGAACTCTGAACAAGACCGTAAAGATCAGCATGAATATCGGTGAAATGTGATGATCTATTTTCCGTTTAGATGAATAACAAAGCCATAAATGTTGCACAAAGTAAGATGAGGACAACCTATCGGCTGCCATCCATAGGAGTGAGCATCATGTGTTGACTTGTCGATGGCCTGCGGTTGTTGTGGCTGTCCATGTCGAACTGCGCATTCGATCGAGGAAGCTGTTGAGTGGGGCTATGGCTCCCTTACGGTGTATGCTTCCCTTGTTGGAGCATCTGCGGTGAGTCGGAAGGCGGTGTGTCGAAGATGCGAGATAAGGCATAAAGTTAAAACACATATCTCTTTGATCCAAAGAAATACACTAAAGATCAACACAAGATGCGAGTGGTCCACGTCATTGTTGAAGACTAAATTGGGTCACGATTTTATTTTATTTTGGTATTGTCCGATCTCGCGGATGGCTTCATGGCGTCTTGTGCCTCCCGGTGACCTTTGTTGAATCTTCCCAAGAGCCGGCGACCAGCGGCGAGCAACCCTCCACCGTCCGTGGCCCCATCCAAAACCCGCTCCCGCCCCACCTTGCTGTGGTTGCGCCACCCGGCCAATCCACAAAGACTCCCGTCATCGAGATCCGTGGCGGCGGTACCTTCAACCCCAACTCTAAAGATAGCCATCTAAGCGCGCTTCCGGCGAACTTGACCCCACCCTTCCATTAGACACCACCAACGGCAGCCTAGGAGCTCCGCCGCCTCGAGGTCTGCTTCCCATTGGAATCGATTGGCCCAAATAAAAATTAGACAAGCGGCGCCTAAATAAAGTGATTTGAGATGAGGTGCGACCTATCTGGCCATGGTGAAAGCGGATCCTTGCCGGTCGGTGAGCGGCGCGGTTCGGTGGTGACCGGCGGGGAAAAAGCGATGTCGCGGACGGCGGCTCTGGAGCGGCCGGGACTCGGGCGGATCGAAGTTGGACGCTCGGCCCGTGAACACGGCGGGTGAATCGGCTCGGTAGGTTCCGCGGCCGTCGTCGAGCAGCACCGGCCGCGATAAGAGGCACATGGCCCGTGCGCGGCAATTGGGCGTCTCGGCATTAGGGAGGCGGCTGTGAAATTGGTGTGGTGGGGCGCCATGGAGGTGGGGATGAGGTTTGGCTCGGGAGAAGGAGCTTCCGGGGAGAAGGTGATTTGGCGCCCAGGGTATGAATAGAGGGCGGAGAGTGGGAGGGAGTGGAACCATGTCTTATGGGCGCATTTATGCGAAATGTGAGGGTTTGATTCTACCCTTGCCTAAGGCTTCTCGGCTTGAGTCGTGTCTTGAGTGGGGATAGTAGAGTAACTGCTTCTCCCCAAATAGTGGGGGGCGATTTGGGCGAGGCGTGTTTTGAACTATAGTGGCCGGCGATTGGGGAGGCGTGTTTTAAATAGTGGGCCGAGCTATTTGAGGCGAGGAGGCGTGTTTTGCCGACCATGGTTTATGAATTATTGGACATGTCATTTCGAGGAAAGGCGCTTGGATGAAATTCGAACCTACCCTCGATGTACAGCGGCCAATTGATGTTGTCCCACATAGGACGGTAATTTCGCGTCTCCCATTTATTTGCTCGGGCGAATTCCACGGCGAGAGAGGATGTTTAACGTTCAAATTTTGGGAGAAACGAGCATCCCGTCTACCTTACCAAGTCGATTGAATCAAATTTTGAAATATTAGCTTGCCACTTCTTTTTAGATGGAGAGATGATGCTCGGGAGTAATGTGTTTTACATGCTCGTTGCTAGCGATTTACTATATGACAAATAGTTGACCCACTCAAAAGCGAATCAAACCCAAAAATGAAATATCTCGATTCAATGAACTAGCTCGTTCGATGGTCAAAATAGTGAACTAAATCCAAAATTGAACACCTCAATCGAGTAGCATGTTGTATAGTATTATAGTACTCCATGAACATGTTGAAAGTAAATTAATGAACTTTTTGATATCGCATATATCCGTTCATGTGTGGATTGAGACAACATGGTCTCCAATTTAAATATTTGAATGCAAGTTTATTCAGTCTTTGATGCATAAAGCGACCTCCCCCTCTCCCGGACTCATGCTCTCTCTCTCTCTCTCTCTCTCTCTCTCCTCTCTAAACAATCTTCAATTCTTTTGCATCAGACACAAAAACCTTGTTGGTCCCTCTCCCTTTCTCTCTCTCTCTCTCTCTCTCTCTCTGTGTGTGTGTGTGTGGGGGGTCTTTCTAGTCCGCATTCATATTACACCATCTATAGGTCTCTCTACACTATGTATGATACTCTAGCTAGTCCAAGCTAGATATCTTGGGTGCACTCATCTCTTTAACAAATTCCTTGGCTCTTTGCCCGTAACTCTCTCACGCACCACTATGTGGTCTCGGAGCTCTTCCCCCCTCTCTCAAACTCTCCATCCACCTAGGTCACACATACACATGCATATCTCCTACTTTCGATAGGCCCATCTAAAACTCTATCTCTCTCCATCGTTCTCTCTCCATCTCACACACACACACACACACAATCTCATGCCCAGCTAGCCAAGTATGATGGTCTCTCACTCAATTGTAGGCCGCAGTCCCCTATATGTATATGACTAGCTAATCTTAGTCCCCATCACAAACATGTGCATGGTCTATCTCGATTTCTCTCGGGGCATCTTTCTTCAGCCGGCACTCCTCGATCTCCCACCCATATAGTCCCCTCACGATCTCGGGGATTCTCTATCAACACACCCTCTCTCCCTCCCCATGCGTCCATGCCATCCATGTGTCCCTCTCGACCTTTTTTCCTTGTTGGCACCTCTATTGGACATGTGCTAAGGGGTGTCTCTCTCGTTGCAAACAATCACACACTAGCTATCTTCGTGTCCTCCTGCCTCGCTTTTCCATCTCGGAGATGCATCGTGATATGTTAGCATAAACGAAAAAACACTCTCTCTCTAATTTATCGTTTTTGTCACTTTCTCTTTCCACACATACTCTTTTTGCACCTTACTCATTCTCCTTCACCACTTGATCTGTCTCGTTGAGGCACTCACCTCATCCATAGCACATAGATTTATTGAAAAGTCAAACATCACAAAGTTTGACCATATGCGTGGAGAAAAATTACATCTATGCACAAACATATACCATTAGATTCACCATGAGATGTAGTTTTGTATGATGTACCTTTGGTATTGTGATATAAATAACAATTGTAAACCTGATCAAAGTTTCCAAAGTTTGACTTCTAAAAATTTACATACCTTTGCATTATCGGCGGATGGAATATCTCTTTCCCCCTCTCAGCTATCGACACCACTCAGCCTTATCGGGGCTCCTCAATCTCTCTCAAACTTTATTGGTCCAGTTTGGTTCGTGACGACCCTCATGCCTTGATGGTCGTCTTTTGGTGTGGGCGTGAGATGTAAAATATTTCTGGCGGGGCTTGTGTGGTCTTTGACGTTTGGTTCATGCTGGGCGGAAAAGCATCAACGTCCATCAATCAATCCATGCATCAATTATTTAATGCTAATATCCATCCATGTTGTTGTTAGCCTCGTGGCCGCTTACGACCGAGAACGCGACGAGCGTTCAAATCGATCGCTTGGGCGGGCTACTTGCGATTATGCGGAGTTCAGCGGGCTAATTAAAGTGCAAGGAACCCAGCCAGGCGGGCTTTCTTTTCACGAGGTAGCAACCAAACAAGCGTGCATGAAATCCAGCCCACAACCCAGACCATACGAAATATGCTCACAGCCTTAAGCAAATAAGCGGACCTTATATCTCCACAGTTCACACATACACATGTCTGCTCGCGCTAACATATAGACCCATCCAACACTCTCCATGTTGTTCTCTCTCCATGTGACCGCACCCCCTAAGTACCATAATCCCTCACTCCATCATAGAAACCATTTGGATCCATGGGTTAGAGTTAGTTTGGGTTAGTTTGGAGTCAACTAACCCAAAAGATCCAACAGGAGGGTTAGTTTAGGTTAGATGCATCTAACCCATCCAAAAACTAACCCATCCAAGAGTGCTTATTTGGGTTAGTTCTTCTGGGACCACTAATAAACACTTTTTCTCTCGCTCTCCTACTGCGAGATCCCTCCCCACTTCCTCAAAACTTCTGGTCCTCTCCCTCCCTCCCTCTTGCTTGGTGAAGGTGCCTCGCTTATATCCAGCTCCATCTAACCACCGCCATCCAAACACCTCTTTACTTAGAGTTAGTTCGAGGTTAGAATCTAACTCTAACCTCTAAGCTGAGTTAGAGTATCCAAACAGGGCCATAGGCTAAGCCTCCCCCTAAGTATGATTATCTCTTACTAGCCGCCGAGGAACACACGTATTGTCTCCTTCCATCCATCGTCTATCTCGATATCTCGGGGCATCTTCTATCGCGCACACACCTTGTCTCTCGATCTCCCACCCATGTAGTCCCATCCACGATCTCGGGGATCTCTCAACAAACAACCTCTCTCCTCCCCATATCTGCATTTTCTCCGTCCGTCTCTCTAGACCTCTCTCCTTGTTTATCAGACCCCTCTTGGCCACGTGCTAGGGGTCTTCCTCTCTCGATTCAAACAACCACACACTATCTCCTCACCTTGCCTCCGTTTAGTAGAAGATGCATGTGTGATATGTTTGCATAAGACTGCATGCTTTTTTCTCCACTTTTATAGTGTATTTTTGTCCATGTCTCTTTCACACCTTTTACACACTTTTACTCTCTCTCTCTCTCTCTCTCTCTCTCTCTCTCTCTCTGTGAGGACTCTGTCACGTCCATAAGCATATGGATGTTTTGAAAAGTCAAACCTCGAAAAGTTTGACTAGGTATATGTGGAAAAACATTTACATGGAGCGATCATTAGATTCATCACAACATGTACTTACTTCATACTATCATTTATCTTTGGTATTGTAGATATAAGTAATTTCTTTATAAACTTGGTCAAAGTTTCAAAAGTTTGACTTTAAAAAATGTTGTAACTACATTATCGAGCGGAGGGTAGCTCTTTCTCTCTCTCTCTGCTATCTCTCCAGGGCCTCCCTCTCCTCGAACTCTCTATACTAGGCGGATTATCGCTCACGTGTAGCCAGTATATAGCTCTATATATTGTTTAGTTGACGGGTCAACCAATCCACATCTGCGTTTCCATTTCGTGTTCTATATCTTGGTGTCTTGGCCCATGTGGCGGTGGGTGAAAATAAGTAAACTAGAGGCCCATCGACCGCGGTGAAGTAAACAAAGTTGAAACCACTCGGGGTAGCACCCTTGCGCTAGTAAATTGAGGCGCGTGAGGACAAACTTCTTGCGCGAAGAAGGGCGCTTTCGCGCACAATTCACCCTGGCGGCGGCATGCCTGAAGGGCCTTTTCGCGCACCTAGCACAACACACAGCCTACCGCGTGTACACGGCGTCGCCGCCCGGTTGAGATGGGCAGCGAGGCAGCCAACAAGCGGAGGCTGCTCGAGCCAAAACCGCATCGGCGAGCACTGACTTCATCGGCAGCCTCCCGATGACATCTTTGCTCGTCATCATCGGCCTCCTCCCACCCAATCTGCCGTGCGGACCGCCCTGCTCTCTCGGCGGTGGCGCCCCCTCTGGCGCTGTGTCCCTCAACCTCACCGTCGACGGCTGCCCTGCGCGATGGGGATTGCAAGCGCATAGCGCGGTCTCCAAGATCCTTTCGCCGCACCACAGGCGGCCAGAGCGCCTTGACATCCGCATATTCGTACCAGCTGCAAGGTCCAACCCAAGTTCGACGGTGGTTCTTATCCCCGCCCTAGATCAGCTCGAGGAGCTCAGCTTTGAAGCTGGGCGATGTAAGCTCTCTGCCGCCCGTCCGCGCTCCGCCTCACGCGCTGCATTGCTGGCGCCCGGCTTCAGCTCCTGCTATCTTCCCAGATTAATGTCGCGCCGCCCTTCTTCTCCCTCAACTCAAGCAGCTCGACCTCTTGACGTTGTCATCTCGAAGAAGGCTATGGAGCACCTGCTCCGCAGCTGTCTCTGCTTCGAGTACCTTCGTCTTGAGCAGATCCACGGGTTCATTAGCCTCCACATCGCCTCGTGAATCTCCGATGGATTTATGTGTCTTGTTGGCCCGCAACAAGACATCAATTGGGAAGAAATCACTCCAGCTGTTCCACGTTATGGTCATTGAGAATCGCCTTTCCTTGAGAGATTGCTTGTATCGGATCTAGAAGGTCCAACAAAAATCGGGGTCATTGGCGGCGCGAAATTGACAGCGTTGGTGTACTCGTCTGCCAAATTCTCCGACTCTTTATTGGATCCGTAATCGTTCGAGTACAACACTCATCTTCTTCTCCGTCTTCTTGAAATTCACATTTTAAATTTCTTCTTGATGTATTCGACCGTCTTCGAAAAATGATTCCCACTAGCTTGACCAGTCCATCATGCGAGTGAAGATCTTAGCACTAAAATCTATCGGCCCCAATCTGGATCAAGTTGTTGGATTCCTTACATGCTTTCCATGCGGGGCTACTCATCGAGGTGAAACTTCTTTCCTATTAGTAAATGGTAATCTAGCGTAGCTCAATTTTTATTAATTTTCCCAAATTACGATGACAAGTGTAGTGTTCAAAACTACATCTACGCACTGCACGAAAGAAATGTTTTTAGTATTTTTTCTCACGTGATCACCATCATTTTTATGCTGTACTACTATAGTAGCCTAGGCTAGTCATAGTGGAAAGTAACTTGACTACTCCAGTAACTCTATGGTTACCCTAAGGGCAAGAACTACCTCCGTCCTGGTTTACTCTTCCAATTTTGTAGTATCAAAATTTGACCATAGATTTAAGCGACAAAATGTTAATGCATGTCACTAAGAACTATATCGTTGGATTAAGTATTTGAACATAATTTCAAATGGTGTAATTTTAGTGACATGCATTGGCATTTTCTTAGGTAAATCTATGGTCAAAATATTATACTAAATCACAGTAGTATTCCTCTAGTCCCAAAATTCTTGTCTTACATTTGTTTGAATGGGATGTATCTAACACTAAAATGTAACTAGATACATCCGTATTTAGACGAATTTAAGACAAGAATTTTGGAATGGAGAATCTAAAAATGAGCTATGTAGGCCAAAACATGTGCCAAATTCACTTGTGATGCATTTGGCATCGATGCCCCTCCATTGCTCACTGGTGCCCCAATCTGGATCACCTACTTTGCTCGGTGCCAAATTAACTCACATATGATGAAAAAACACTGCGTGGGAGAGAGAGAGAGAGGACTGAGGCAATAAAAACACTTGTTTGGGAGAGTGAGAGGCTGGTGTAGTTGGTTTGATTGATTTGTTTATACATGTGGATGCATGTGCACGGTGGTGCCAAACTCTCTCACATGCGAGGCGGTGCCAAAATCTTTTGATTTGACATCGATGCGTATTATGTGGCATACTTTTTGCGAAATATGGCATCGGCCACATAGTGGAAGGCAACAAATGCCCAAGCTCTTCCGTGCTCCTAGTTAAATGAGAGCGAAGAGAGAGAGAGAGAGAGAGAGAGAGAGTGAAAAAATATCACTAGCCCGGTAACCCTATCGTATGAGCGAATGATATTGGTACCTCTTGATGACACGGCAATCTTATGCAGCCAGCTGCTCTAATATGTTCTCTTCTTTTGCGAGATAAAAAAAGACCGAAAGTGAAAATGTGTTGCACTATAACAATCTCATCGAATGCCTTGATCTCCATCTTCAGAAATTGATTTGATCGACTACTCCGGCAGCACATCTGTCGAGATTAAATTGGCGAGTTCTTTGTTACGGAGGCAAGTGTGCTCAAGGTAATGAGGTTTGGCGTTCTCTGGTGCAACAATGAATGGCGTGCTGATCACATAGCGTCTAAGCCTAAATGACAAAGTCTCACGGAAGCTGAATTTGTTTTGAAACATCAAGTGGCGAGAGACTCGAAAACTTATTTGCCCATTAGTGACTTGTCGGGGTGGTGGATTTTAGTTTGTGCGATATGCTGCATCCACCTAAAATAGCGAAAGTTCTTCGTGAACTTCCTAGTAATTCCCTCTTCCTAGGTGCAGCATTACTCCTAACATTTGTAATATCAGTTTGAAACTTGTAATATTGCGTGTCCTATTCTGCGTTTTCAAAATCCTGCGAATCAAGCAGGTCTGAGTTGGTGATGATGTTGTGCCTCCCATCTTTCACCAGTAGCCGTCGGATCTAGATCGGCACATACAAACCAAGCTTCTCCATTTTGCAAAAGATGCCGCGCCTTGTTCCCTATTTACAAACAACTCCTTGTCTCTCACAATCAGCCTTATCTCCTCCACCACATCTAGAAGGCCGTGGAAAAATCTGGCGTGATGGCGGCTGCAGGGCAGTCCACCACAATCTTAGTGTTAGGTGTAATGCACGGGCATCTACCTACGAAATTATGTCGAACAAGGCTAGTTGTGGCAGGCTAGCTCTACAGCCATGATGATAGTGAGCGGTGACGGTGCGGCTGACTATGGTATGCGAACACGGCGCCTATACTCGAGTGTCATCTCGGTGAGAGGTCTTGTCACTTCCTTTGTGAGGCAGCGCGTAATAATTTGACCAGCGGGTAATACGATTGCTAGTACTCCTAGGAGTACTACATTGGTAGTACTACTACTAGTACTAGTAGCACCACCATCTGGATTTAGGAGTACTACCACGTCCATCTAGATTTTAGTATTTGACTAGCAATATCTAGTAATGCATGTCACCAAAATGTACTACTCCTCTCGTAAATAAATACATGGTGTTTTATTCCTATATGTGAGAGAACTTAATGTTTTCTTGCTAACTAGAGTCTTAATAGGATTACATGCAATGAACTAAACACTTCATGTCATGTTTGGTAGTCTCAAGTCATTGAAAGCATGCAGGCCCACATCTCATTGGTTGATATGTCACGAAATAAGAAACAAGGAGGGGTTAATGCACCGTGCCTAAGTGTTTGGGATTATTTGGTTTTAGTAATGTGACTTACACAACATTTTTGTTTACATGCATTAACAGTTTATTAGTTAAATCAAGGTCAAAACTTGGCGAAAAATGCAAAGGGACCAATAAACGATGAAACATCAAACTTCTCTCGTTTGGCCCCAACTAGAGGTCGGTGAGATGACTATCTCTGCTTACGGCATGGAGGCGCCTTCATTGACTTCTGACATTTGCCTTTGGGTGAATGACCGTGGGCCGGAGGTGGCTGGCCCACCTATCATACTGACCAAAGGCTGGTGCCAGTAGAAGGCGAGTAGTACAAAATCCCTACGCACCTCATACGCGCTAACCAAGAGGCGAGTGATCCTCGAATCGCAAGATCGAGTTGACTAGTAAAGCTAAGCTAGACCCATGGAGGCGATGGCGAGCATCGGCCCGCTGTGCCGAGATGGTCCTGAGCGCGGCTGCTGACGGCGAGAACGTCTCGGTAGTATTGCTTGAGGCGGCGAATGAGGGGCGCTAGGCGGCGGCCGTCTCCTTGTTCGGCGAGGTCCTCGTCGGTTTCCTCGACAAGTTCACGTCGTCAAAAGCTCGTGGGCGACTTTGGCGTAAGCCTTCGGCCCGCGGCGCCCGAGCTCTGCGATGCCGCCACCCTCAACGGCCACTATGGTGACAACCTCTTGACCTTTGGTGGCCTGCTGTTGCCGCGTCGTGCGGAGAATGTCCACCTTGGTCGCGCTGGCAGCGATGCTGGCGCAGCAAGACACCATGGACATAATCACCCACATCTCGCGCGCATGCAAGAGGACGACGGGGATGATGGCCTTCTTGGACGCCGAGGAGCAACCTTGGGCCTTACTATTCAGAAGCACGTTGAGCTTCGCCGCCAGCGCCGCTGCTCCTCCTCACCGTCGGTTGGTGACCGGCCGCTAAGCGTGAGGATGTCGTTGATGGATCCGTATGTATTTTATCTTTCCGTCAAATCCATGTAGTAGTATATGATACTACGGTAATTATCTTACCTTTCGCATCAACTTCATAATTTTTATGCGTACTCCATGCATGAGCAGCGCCCGAACCAAACTTCTCATTACTCTAACCAAAATCGTTATTTTCTATCTATCGATCGCCATGGAGCGAACCAAATTTTACAAGATTCTGAGTTCAAAGGAAAAGCCTGCCGTGTTCGCGTCGCACCCCACACGGTTGGTCGGCAAGCGCCGCTCAGCGGGAATCGTGCGATGTTGCATTTTCACTTACAAGTGGGACCGTGAGTTGAGCAAACCGACTATCGGCAAACCCCCACCCGCCCCATACGATGGCTGAGAAAACAGGAGGGAGAAGAGATGGTTGCTATACGGACTCCAAGAAAATTGGTGTCGGATGGGACTCGTGTGGGTGGCGTGTGCGTAGTGCTGAAGCGTGAATGCTAGTTATGGCCCATACCCCACTATATCGAGCCTATATCAAGTGCAGTACGTAGAACAAATTTCCTGCGATCCGTGCTCATCGCTCCTCTATCTCTCTTCTCAGCCAGCCCGGTAGTATGCGAAACCATCGTCTGTTTGCTCATGCGGTCCCACATGTCGTTGAAAGCATAAGCGGACCGCTGAACCTACATCTTTCACCTCGGCGTCTGGTGATGAAAAACAAATCAAGAAAGATCTTGGTGGCGCTTTTGGAGTTACTCAAGAGTAGTAAGATTCTATTCTGATTTAACCAAGATGCATCAACGTGGCTTCAACTTATCAACTACCACTATATTTTCTTTCATGACCACGACACTGGATCTTTGGATGTCCCACGTAATCGGCAAAGGAGGAAGAACCGACCAAATCTTGGTTGTGCTCTCGGATTAGACTAGTTGTGCTAACTTAAAATTTTATTGTGTACTCCCTCCGTTCCAAAATACTTGACTTCCATTTGTCCAAAAATGGATGTGCCTATATACTAAAACATGTCTAGATACATATATATTTTGACAAATAGAAGGCATGTATTGTGCAGCAGAGGTAGAATGGATGCAAGTTTTTGTATTGGGAAGAAGAGTACATCCATATATTGATAGGCGCAATTTAGTAGATGTTCTATCACTTTTAGCTAGCATAGAGGCTATAGATGAGATTAGTGCACTTGTTGATACTCCTACTTGGTATGTGTGTTTGCTGCTTGGCCTTGAGAGAAAAGCGGACGGGAGGGTACTAGAATAGAGGCTAGACATGAGACTAGATCACGAGGAAACAGCGTCTACTTCTTCCTTTCGAAGAAGAAAAAGCGCATGGATCGAGCCTCAGCGGATCAACAATGAATGCATCGAGAAGGCACTAATCAACTTCGAGGAGTAGTAAAATGTATTCTTGTGGTTCTTGTTTTCTTTGGTCTTGCTTTTCTAGTCAAAATTATCGTTGGAGTTAAATGTGCAAGCGGAAGTCCGTTTGGGGTCGTGCGTTGAGTTGGCCTTACAAGTGGGACCGCGATTACGAAACCGACTATCGGCAAACCCCACCTGCTTGCCCTTTTCGATGGCTGAGTTAGAAATGATGAGGTTGAAGAGATTGCTCTATACGGACTCCAAGAAATATGATGTCGAGATGGAAGTCGTCTTTGGTGGTGTGTTGTACTCACGGGCGTGAATGCGATGATGGCCCATGCCACTACTACTCCTACTAGTTAGTACTACTATATAGTACTACTAGTATCGAGATTCAGTGCTGATTCACGTGAATGATGTATATTTCTGATAAAAACACCATGCGTGCATAAGCATGTGAAGCTAGTACAAATAGTGTACTACTATTGTTGATTGGCCCCATCCGATAACCTGTTGCAATGCGCGTTACAATTATGTATTCGGAAAATATTTTTTGCCTCGTCGCACCACTCACTCACGAAGCAACTCAAAAGCCATTCATAAATTTAGTAAGTTTATCACGGGCATATCATTTTATTACATACAACAGGTCATCAACCCACATCGACAACGAGGATACATTATAAATACTAAAGTTTTCACCACACAACAAATAACAAGCAATGAAATGAACTTCAACTCAACCATTCCTCGGCGTTGGAAGCGCTTGCTTTGAACCACAAGTGATTCTGCGGGCGGGCCATCCATTGTCGATCTTGAGACCATGCAGGACTGATCATCGGGCTGAAGCGGCCTACTATATCGAGTACGGGGTAGGAACCACCCAAATGTCGAGGTATAGACACATTGCTTCTCATAAATGGTAGTAACGTTGTGTCAACAGCAGTTGGATCGCCTTTCACCATCATTGGATAGTTTGTCCAAGGAAGGCGAGTTTTCTCCAAGACTATCAATTACATGCCGGGGAGAAGGAGTTGGCGCTAGCACACTAGTATCCATCCGAATACCATACAGCGGTGTTGGAATAGGTCCGGAGAATGCGACCATGGGAGACTACACTGCTTCCTTAGCGGTAACATCATCGATGGGCATATACACAAAAAGAGGTGATCCATGGAATTAGTTGCGGTAGCCAAATAGTATATGGGCGTTGCTCGTCCTCATGCTCGTGATCATCACCATCATCATCTCCCCCTTGGTTATAAAATCTTCAAGTATAGGTGGTGGAATGTTCACGGGACCTTGGAAACACAAGAAGAAGGTTGCATGCATGTGGATGAAACAATTATAATTACGGTGAAAAACAAGCGTCATAAAAAACGAGGATGCCATGCAAAAGCAGTTGCCACAGTGGTGGCAGCAAACACAAAGGCCCTGCATTGTTGAATTGCATCACATACTCATCCATGTAAAAGAAACTGATTTTGAGCAATATCCATCCAGATCAAACCATGGCAATGAGCAACAAGCTTGTCGAAGATAGCAACAACTTCATAGTTGTTGTAATTCCAAGCGGTTGGGGACTCGAAATTGCTATCTTCCGTGAAGACAGTCACCATGATTGTATTTGAGCGTGCGTATCAATACGGTGTGCTCAACCTCTTGGCGATCTGCTGAGATTTTGGAAGTGGAACCCGGTCACAGTGTACACATTCACAAGTTCCCACTGTGGTTGGACCCAATGTAAACAACCCAATCTCCATTTACTGCTTGCCCAAGCCTTGCCCTCAGCGATGGCATCTTAACATCATCGTATCATTATCAGCGGCATCAACTTGCATAGGGCGAGGCCTCGTCGTGGTGGCGCCGATCATCGAGTCACGGCGAAGAAGATAGGGAGATCAAACGCTCCTTCACTCTTGGGTTCCTTGTAATGATGTTATTAGTTGAGTCGAGAATGGGCTTGAATGAACCTGCCATGCTAGCCGAGGTGATACGTCGCATGCCGATCAATGAGTTCCTCCACCCGTCATCTTTCAGAAGGGCAAGAATAACGGGGAGTCGTTTCCGTCCTGTTCCCTCCATGGAAAAGCGATCGAACAATGGAGAAGAAAGGGTGAAGGGCTGAAGGAAAATGGAGGAGGAGAGGCGTGCGTTCGGACAGTTCCAAATCGAGAGGAAAGCGAAAGTGGTGGGCGGTTGCCGGTTGCCCACAGTTCACGAAGAGCGCCCGCCTACGTCGGTTGAAAATACTCCTACTACTGCTGCGTCGTCCTCACTGATATGTGGATCTGGACCACATGTCATCGAGACATGGTGTGTAATTTCTCGTGCAAAATGCGATCGCGCGTTGGCCAGGTGCCGCACTAGTTATCGGCCTTTATTTTTTTTAATGGCGTGCCGTTCAGTTTTGGCTTGACTAGCTGATGCATGCTTGAGAAAATATAAACTACTCTACTACTCCACCTCGGTACTAGTAGTATAAAGAAGATATATAGGTTGGAGCTTGGCGCTTTCTTGCCAAGGCTGCCCACTTGCTTCTCCACACTACCACCTCTCTCCAGATCTAAAAAAGCGGGCCCTCTCCTCCTCACGGTGGTCACAGATCCGCCGGGGAAAAAAGAACGTGCAGCGTTGGCCTTTTCGTCGTCGGCGGCGAGTCACACCGCTTGCAGACAAGGCCGTCCTCTAGGACCTAAGCCCAGCGGAGATCGCTGCCATAGTGTGTGCACGGAGGGCGGCGACCAGGCAATGAAGCCACTTCCGCCGACCCTCGGGTATGCTACCTCTTTTGAACCATACCCTTGTTCTATTGCCCCCATCAGCGCGTCGTTGCATGTGGATCTTTTCCTCCACCATCTTCCCAATTTGCTATCCTTTGCTCTGCTGCCATGCAGGACAAAACCATAATTTGCACTATTAAAGGAAACCCTACTTCATGCACAGGACTAATGCATATGCAGGTTGAATAAGGAAAGGAAGGGAAAATCAGTAGCTAAGGGCAGGTCTCATGTCTCTTGGTTGAAGAAGGGTAGAAAGGCATGACAAGCGCAATAGAGAATGACAGGTCGATCGGTTTGTTGTCCTCACATAGGAAAAAGGTGGCTAAAGAGAACAAAAATGGGGCGTAATCCACATATGCTGCCTGGATATTTGTTGCTCAGGCAACCATACCTCCCTCACCACTCTGCGTCAGCGTGGAGGTACATCGTCTTGGTGTGCCTTGATCAAGAATGGGCCTCCCATGCTCTTATTGCCACTTTTTTTTGTTAGTATAACACCAATAGTCAAGTCAAGCAATGCTCTGCTAAAGTGATGCCACATTTAACTAATGCGCTCTCGGGTCTAATGCCACAGATAAATTTAAGAGTGCCATTTAATGTCTTTGGATCATTTCGAGGATTAGTGTTGATTGTGGATGTATTAAAGATTTTTCAGCTAAGGCATTCTAATCTTTGTTGCACAACGGTGATACCTAGCGATGAAACTTGTTACTACCTTGATTTTTGCACTATTAATGCTTATAGATTACATACCTCACTTTCATGAGATAAGTTAATTTTTTTGTACAGTGTCACCAAAATGCCAAAGCTGATGTCATTTATTTTGGTTAATTTGCACAAACAATTATGAAGACAAGAGGAAAGGTCAGAGTGGGCACCTCCTCCTCCGGCTGTTCTCTTGATTATCAAGAGGAAAGATCAAGTTTTTATGTTTGATCGATTATCAAGATTGGGATAGCAATTTTAAGGTCCCCGAGTTGAAATGATATTTACCTTGGAGGTACATGGTTTGCAATTTTTTATCTTGTCATTAGTTAATAATGCTAGTTACCTTCAGACTTTTGTATTTGGTTTAATGCTCATGCAGCTAGTATACCAATCTGAAACTTATTACCTTTACATTTTGTATTATTGTTAATTCTTATAGAAACCTTCGATTGCTAGAGTTTATTGAAATCTGTTCGGTAAAACCATTGTCTTTGTACCGTAATAAACTAACTACTCTCTTGTTGCACTAGCCCTTTGGATTAGTGTATATTTGTAGTATTAGAATGGTGTTGCATTAGCGTATGGACATAAATAAAGTGTGGCAAGCTTTCCGAGATATGTGCTCAAGAAAACTACTACTGTTTTTCTAAATACTAGGCGTTTGGGTACTTTAAATTGAACCGCAGCGTCTTATATTAAGAACAAAGGTGTAGAGTTCACTCAAATTATCCAGTAAAGCTAGTCACACCTTTGTTAAAATTAATATTCATTATGTTATCGGAGGATACGTATGTTTGTCTCTAATGCATGTCTACTACATACGAACATCATGATGTAATGTTAAGTCATTTCCTTTTATGCAGTGTAACTAAATTGTCAAAGCGGTGATGGCATTTTATTTTAGTAGAAGCTGCACAAAATTTGCTTAAAAAAAGAGGAAAGGTCGGGAATGGCTCGATTTTTCGAGAAAAAAACTATGTATGCCTTCGACATCAGTACATTGTTGCTTTATTTATTCCTTCAAGCAATTGGTTAGAAACAGTCTTGCTACCTTTTCCCATTAAGAAATTGGAATGCTTATATTTGTGAGTCTATGCTTCAACTAGTGCCACTTTTATAGTAATCACACTTTCAATATCTATGCAAGCAGGGATGCTCGATTTTAGTGGAGTGCACAAAAGTCAACTGGTTCAACATTAGGAGCATGTTTTTTCCAAACCTTTATATCAATTGGTGGCACTATGAGGCTGTTCATTATGAAGGTACATGGTTTGCTACTATCTTGCTACTCTTTTGTCTTGTCATTAGATAGTAATACTAGTGGTTTGCATGTGAATTTATTGGCGGGGTGGACCTACATTGGAGGTGCGGGACAAGATTCAATGATTGGATGCTCAATTTCGGTTGTATCGATTTCACCTCTTCCATCACTGCGAACATGGTGTGGTATATGTTTACTAGCTGCTTGATATTTGTGCGAGCGAGATGTCTACCCGTTGCTATTTGGCAAACAAACAAAGTGTCCATAATTTTGGTTGAACTGCACAAGAGAATAGTATAGTCCTTGCATGCGGTGCCATTTGAAAATAGACACAAAGATTGGATAGTCACTTCATGGACTGCGAGAAAAGTAATCTTGTACTATTCTTGGCCAACACTTGGTGCTTCATTGCTTTGATACGATTATACAATGGGCATCATTTTCCCTAAGTTAAAGTTTGTATTCGAAAATAGTCTCGTTGTGTGATCGAGAAGACCAAATCATATTGCGTGGATGTTCCTCCATCATGTGGTTCATTCTCATGGTTCCAATTGTTGGTGAAACCACTTACGTTAAGAGGTTGTAGACTTCACAAACAAATTTGTCTTTTCGATCTATCTTGAATGTTGGCCAAGAAGAAGCATCCATGTTAGTAGGAAGAACAGATGTTTTTCTAGATCTTTGCTTTTGGAGCTACATATTTGTATATGATCATGAATCATTGAGATGCATTAACATGTTGATCTTATGTATGGGAATCGTACTAGTTAGTTTTAGTTGCGATGCAAGATCCGAAGTGGCTGATCTTTGCTTTTGGAGCTACATATTTGTATATGATCATGTGAATCATTGAGATGCATTAGCAGATTTACTTATTTCTGTTAGCTCGGTGTTTACAAATTCTTGATCGATCACTAGCTAGCCTACAAATCGCTTTTGGCAGTTTTATTTGCGGCGCAAGATCGAGAGTGGCAGTTTTGAATAAAATGCCTACCTCTGGCCCGACAAGCTACACTATCGATCCTACGGATAAAATGCCTACCTCTGAAGCTGACAAGCTACACTATCGATCCTACGGATAAATAGCATATCATACGTACTACCTCCTTTCCGGTTTGCGGGGCTCAATTCAAAGCGACCTACTCGATCCTACGAATAAATAGCGGATCATGCACATACTAGTACCTCCTTTCCGGTTTGGGCTTAATTCAAACCTCTCACCAACCAAGGTACTCCCTCGCGTCCGGGTTTATTAGTCCGTGAGCAAAGCAGCAAGACCAAGGCATGGCAATAATTAACGGCATGCGAAGTTTAAGCCTAATTAATTCCAGCGATTTAAGTGGCTGCATCGTGCCCTCGAGCTGCGACTCGTTGCATGCTCGCCCGCGTCTTGCTGCGGCGATTACGAGTGCTGCATGCAGCGGCCGTAATAAAATGACTAAGCGATGCGAAAAAGATACGCTTTAATTGTTGCGGGCTTTTTAAATCCGTGAAATCATTATTGACAAGGAGGAGATGATTGAGTGCACTCGTTTGACCGCCATCGGCGTGCGACCGAGGCGGGGCGGGGCGGCACGATCATAATTTCATTTCCCTAGTTTTCCACGGCAACTGGTAGCGCTAAGCCATTATGCATTTGAATTCGATGACCGGCGCTACCTTCCCCTATAAATCTTGTTTCCGGCATTCTCCGGTTTTGTACCCAACTTCGCCATATCCTCATAAGCCCCCACCAGCCCGGCGTGCTGCGCCCGCGTCGCCATACCCCCGCCGTCCACGGTGGCGGCGCGGGCGGTCACCGCGGAACTAGTGTTGGTTTTTCACGGAAGGCGGAGGAGGCATTCTATCTGTCTTTAGATGGCAATCGCGCGAGATCGAGGAGTTGTTGGGCGCGACCGCGTGGCGGAGGCAGGAGTTGTTGGAGTGGCGACGCCTGGCGGAGAACAGCGTATCACCGTTTAATGCCGCCATCGGGACATGGAACAGCGCTTAGGCGGCGCTCTGAGTCGCAGCGAGCGCCCTTAGCTGGGCGACTCGTGGGGCGGCACCAGGACAAATAGCCACAGGCTGTCAGACGCTTGTACGTTCGCGTACGCGATTTTACTACCAGCTCGTCAAGTGGGTTTCCGGCTTGCGAAGCAAGCGGTGGACCACGCCAGGCATGGAAAGGGCCAACAGCGAGCAACACGCCCTATCGCTCCTCAGCAGGCAAGTCGGTGGGCGGGGCGACCGGTTGCGGCGTTTAGCGTGCTCTGCGTCGGCATCGTCTAGTTAGCTAAAGTAAGTTAGTACTTGTCTAGTGGGAGTAGATAGTTAACTTGGCTATGATGGTTGTCAACGTGGAAGTTGATTACTCTATATGTGGATCGGACACTGTTACTTTGCTCACGAATGTTGAACTTTCCGTTTGAGCGTATGGAATGGGCTGTTATTTTTTTAAATGGGTTGTATTTGTCCTCCACGGGTTTAGAGGCTGACTTGTGGGCCTAGCAAGTTGATCGTACACAATCAGAGATGATTACTTGCGTGGAAGGATGACGACGAGGACATAAGGTCATGGCGATCGCATAAGCAAGTGCCTCCTTATTTCAAGCCAATAAAAAATGGCTCCTCCTAGTGGATTCGACATGGGTCCCATGCCATTGTCAGCGTAGTCAATAAGCGAGAGAATTACTGTGGCGGCTGACACGAGGGGACCCGACAGCTCGCCCGAGTTATTTTTGTTTTGGGTTAATTTGATAAATGCCTCAGATAAATGCCTTTGCAATTTCCAAACTTTGAAAATGTCATTTCTAGTGGCATTTTTTGAAGTCTGAGTGGCGTTTTCAAAGTTTGCAAACTATTGTGGGTTTTTCAAAGTTTGCAAAAATTGCGATGGCATTTTCAAAGTTTGGAAATTGCAGTGGTATTTTTTATGAATCACCATAATTGGAGTGGCATTTATCTAATATGTTTTTGAGGCCAGGCGGGGTGTCCAGCTGGGCTGTCACGGGACACTCAGCCTATCTGGACAACCTTTTCTTTTATGTTTACCACATACCAGCCAGTAGTTTTTTTTCTTTTGAAAATGGCTAGCCAGATTTTTGTGATTTGTCAAGTAAGTCACTTTATCGGGCTGTTGGGCTAGAGCGAGAGAGCTTCATTAGGTGGCGAGAAAATATGCCAATCAGTAATGAGAAATGGGTTGTACATTTTTAAACACATCAAACCGGCAATTAGTTTCAAATATCTTTTTCATTTGAGATTTTTAAATTGCATTGATTTTTATGCGTGGACAATTTATTGGATTTTATATTGATATACATTTATTTTTAAAATCAGTCTGAATGTGACTCGAAATTTGGGATTAAAAAGCAGTTCAGAACATGCGACATATACAAATTTAGTATAATTTTTTTAACCATGGCCACAATAGGCTGTAATGCTAACAAAAGAATATGGGCTCCAAAAAACCGTAAGAATTAGCAAATGGGCTGTAAACTATTTGAAATAATGGCAGATGGGTTTGTATCTGTTTTCCACAGATTTGAGACTTTCCACAGATGGCAGTATCTTGTTGGATGTCCATCCAGCGGTCGTCGTCTTCTTCAATCTCTGCTCTTCTGCTCGGCCGCTCAAACAATCATCGGCGGGACTGCCTCCCTCCTCCCATGTAGGCTGTCTGCCGTCGCAACCTCACCGCCCCACGTCCTCCATATCGGCTGCCTAGCTATCCTCTACTCACCCTCAGTCCCACACATGATGTTATTCTCGGCGGACAGGCGAACGAACGATAAACCCTCGTACTCCTCCGTGGGAAATAGCTGCGAGTATTCCACTGCTCCGTGTCGTTCCCTTCCTAGGCCTCGCCGTAGTCCTTTACCACAGTGCTCGGCGCGGCACTTGTCAGCGTCAATGAACGACATCCGCCGAGTGGACTATCTCGTGGAGAGGGCGGCGGCTGGTCCCGCAAGAAAGCGCCTCCTTATTACGCAAAATAATGATTCCTCCACGACATGCGGGACCCACGAAAGGGCCTACTGTATTCGCAAAAAAATATTACCGCGGCTGACAGCTCGGACCCACCAGCTATATCTTACGCAAGGAAGTGCCTCCTTATTCACGCCCAAAAAAATACCCCCTTGCTAGCTGGGACCCGATATAGTGGGCCTACTAAGTTAGCGCGAGGGCGAAGGGCTTTGTCAACAGTCATCTATGCGATTCTAGCTCGTTGACCGTCGATGTCCATCCAACGGCGTGGTGCTTCTTAAACCTCTGGTCTTCTTGCTCCGGCCGCCCAATGCAGCGTCGGTCGTACCGCTTTGCTCCTGCCTCCGTGGTGGGTTGTCTAACTCACGGAGGCCTCGCCGCCATAGTACTCCCACGCTGGCGGGCCATCCCTCACTCCACTCACCCACCCCTGATTGACCTGCGGCAATGGACCGAACGATGAACCCTCGTACTCCTCTCGTGTGGGCATCCACTACGCGTCTTCCCGGCTGGCATCGCCTTCCTAGGCCTGCGCCGTGCGTCCACCGCCGTGGTGCTCTCGGCGCCAGCGTGGTCAATGTGGTCAACAACCGAATTCCATCGGAAGAATAATGTGCGTGGAGAGGTACGGCAATTTGGGTCCATGGCAGCGCAAGGAAGTGCCTCCTTATTACAGCGGAAAATAATTATTCCTCCACACGGCGAGGACCCACGGACGGGCCACCAGTATTTCACGAAAAAAAGCGTTTGCCCGACTACTAGGACCCACCGCAGGACCACCGTGTTCGCAAAAAAGCGTTCCCCTGTTTGTCATTTCGGACCCAGGAAGTGCCTCCTTATTACGCACAAAAAATGAATACCCCCAGCTGGCTGGGACCCACCTTAGTGGGAGGCTGACTTAATGGGCCTACTAAGTTGGAGGGACGGAGGGCTTTGTCAACTTAGTCAATACTCATGATTCTAGCTCCGGTGACGTCGATGTCCATCCAACGGCCGTAGTGCTTCTTCAACCTCTGGTCTTCTTGCTCCGGCCACCCCAAGCAAGCGCGGTCGTGCCGCATGCTCCTGCCTCCGTGGCGGATGTGCTGCCAGGGGCCTCCGCCCCTACTATTCCCACGGTGGCGGGGCCTGCGGCGGCGGCAACCTCACACCGCGGCGAACGGTGAACCTATGCATACTCCTCTTGAGTGCGGGCTTCCTTGCCGCGTCTTCCCGGCTCCCGTCGTCCCCTTCCTAGGCCTGTGCCGTCGTCCACTGCACTGGTGCTCGGCGCGGCGAGGTCAACGTGGTCAAGGAACAATTTCCATCGGGACGTGGTACGTATGTGGAAGGCTGACAGGTGGGTCCCGACCCGCGACAAAAGTGCCTCCTTATTACATGCAAAATAATTATTCCTCCACGACGGAAGGACCCACGGACGGGACCACCGTGTTTAGCGAAAAAGCGTTTCCCTGTCTGCTGGAACCACCAATTACATCTTCGCGCATAAGGAAGTGCGTCCGGCGATTCATCCTGCTGTTCTTTTGGGACCCACAGGCATACATCGTCGCCGCAAGGAAGTGCACGCGGTCGGGACCCACCTGGTCGAAGCGTCGTGGCGTTGTCATTCTGGTCGTGAACATGTATGCGTACATCTTGGTCGATGTAGAAGCGGCGCCGTGTCGTAGATGTAAGCGCGCTGCGTGTCGTAGTAGAGTGCGCCGTAGCATGTACGTCGTCGTCGGTGGCGGTGCAGAAAGAAAATACTGACCCCTACACGTGCCTCTGACGAGGTCTCGACGCCTACTCGGCGCATCGTACATGGCTGGGTCGGAGCAGGAGAAACAGCGTGGTCGTCGTGTTCATGGGAATAACCCGGCTGGGTCGAAGCGGAATCGTGGTCGTATTCGCCGGGGAGGGCTTGGGCCGGAGCAGGCGATGGAAGCGAGGCATGGCGTACCGCTGCGGAGGAAACAGCCTTATGTTCGACGGCCCGCGTTCCAAGCAGGGGTCATGTTGATCGGGAGGGCACTGGCGTGCCGCAAAGCGAGGAAACATACCACCTCCTACGGTGGCAAGTCCTGTTGATCGGGAGGGTGTAGCCTGTAAAGCAGACCAACGGACCTCCCTACAGTGAAGCAGGGAGGTCTGTTGATCGGGAGGGTGTGGCGTACCTCAAGCAGACGAAATGGACCTCCCTACGATCGAAGCAGGGGTCTTGTTCGCCGGGAGGGTGTGGCGTGCATAAGCAGGACTCCAGGGATCTTGTATTCATCTCCACCGTCGACCTCCTCCAGCCTCCCACGGGCTACTGGTCGACCTCCTCCGGCCTCCGGGCTCCTGTTCATCCAGCCTCCACGCGCTACTCCAAAGCTCTTGTTCAACCACCCCTCTCCCGGGCACCCCTCCAGCCGTCTCTTTGTTCATCCGACCCCTCCCACCACAGGGGTCTGTTCAACCACCCCTCACGGCCACCCTTCCACGATCTCTGTTCATCCAGCCATCCACACCACGGGTTCTGTTCATCCGAGAAGCGCGCCACGCTCCTTCATCCAACCCCCCTCCCCATAGCGCTCTTTGTTCATCAATCGACCAGGCTTCCGATTAGCGGCACTAGCGAAGAATCGCTCCATCAGGTTCGATTAACAACCATAGATCAATCGCTCGGGTTGATGTAGCGTAGCTGCAATTACACATCGCTCGGGTTGATTAGAGCCCCACGCCTCGGTTGGCCGATTAGAATAACGCCTACTCTTGCAGCTGCGTCGTCTGAAGAAGCATGCGCATCGCTCCGCCAAACCTCCAGTGGCAGCAACTCCCAAAATTTTCTCCCCTCGCTTCTACCCGGTTTTTCCGTCATGGGCCAAAGAATGTCATGCACGGCAGTGCGTCTCGGCCCTTGAGTCTGAAAAGCCCATTTTACATCATGATTTTTTGTCATAAGTAGGAGCCCACCACATCTATGATGATCTGGGTTTTGTCACAATTATCGTCATAGAAGTGTCATATGTATGACAGAAAAAAAATTCGTTCGGCCCAAAATGTCACGGATGTGTCTTTTTTTTGTAGTGTTGGTTTCAATAACCTTTCGCTTCATCATTTCTTTGACTTGATGTCATCACCGATCGATTACACCTGCATGAAATCTCTCAACAATTGTGTCGTGATCATCATTGACGTTACGAGATCTTCTAGGATATCAATTGAATTCATGATGAAATACCATCCTTGCCCTCGAGATGAATTGTGTTAACATCGACAGCGTTCTTGCATTCACCCGACACAAAACTTGTTCATGTTTTGTGTTGTACTAAGTTCCTTTCTATCAACATATATTATGATTCTACCTTGGAGTATTACCATCTTTTATGTCAAAAGATGTTACTCCACCTTAAGAATTCTTGGTATAGTGATACTTCTCACCATCACCATTCTTTCTTGGTCCCGTGTTGTTTCTAACGGAATCTGAAACAATTGAACTATGATGTGTGAATTCAAAACTTCTAACAATCCTATTGCTTTGAAGTGAATAGTGGAATTAATTCATTTAATTCTTTTGTTCATTAAGTAAATCGTTCTACTTGATTATCGATACAACTTCCATCCCCATATTTGGATACTGTCAACCAAGTTTAATTGTGTATGCTTTCCTGGAGCATACATCATTATATCATTTGATCTGGTGAATGTTATCTCTTTGTTCATATAATTGTGGAAATCCATCTTCTTGGAAATCTCAATTAATTAGTATTTGAGTCCTGACCATCTCTCCCCCTCCTTGATTTAATGATGAGCAGCTTGTTTGAACTAGCTTCCATAGTTCATTTCGAGAATCTTACAATGTCATCTCCTCAATCGTATTTGCAGACTTTTCTTCTCGAGGCATCCTGAGTGCGAGTATTCGACACCAATTGGATATGAATCCCGGTCGGGAATGATGGTTGGAACATATTTCCAGAGTTATAACATTGGTCTTTATATGACCCGATAAGGTGATGTGGGCCCTAGCACACTGGCGAGAGGCCCTCTTATTATAGATTCCTTTGAGCAAGGTTATCCATTCTTCCATGAGAAATTGTAAGACTTATTCTACAAGTTATTCTGATGGATCCTTTGTGTTTCAAAGTATGATTTTCACGAGGACCATGTCAATGCTATCTCGAAGCATTTATTGTGGTACTCCGATTTTCAACAAGAACATTTGAAGCCCAAATGCTAAATGTTTCTCGCTCAATTATCCAAACACCGTTGTACGGGTAATATCATGAAATTCCTCCCCCTTACCTCAATGGTTCTCTACTTCCTATCATGTCATGAATATCATGCTCCGCTTGTCCTTGGGAAGGATATACCCCTGAAATATGTGTGTATACATTTCCCTTTCCATTGATTCTGTTTAAACACGATAATCACTTTTCCTTTCCGTTGGTTTGTTTAACCCTTCTTGTGATCTATATTATATAAGCGATAATATTTCCACCTTATGTAAGCATCTTGTTGTACCACTCTGCGGTAGAACCTACATTACTATTGTTGATGACATTTTCGGTGGCGCCGATGGACAAGAACTTTGCCTATTGGTTCGCCTCGTTCAGGAGAAGGAAAATGGTTCTCTTAAGTCCTACGCCCTTGAAGTGCCGATTTTGTTCTTGACATAGCAAGCGGACTATCCTCGACATGCCTTGCTTACATGATCGTGCAAGACATCCTTTGTTTTCCTACTTTTAACCCACATGGTGGGCCCATAACCACAGTTCCACAGGATCAAAACCTGACTCTCATGTACACCTGTTCCCAAAGTTATTCCTCATGCGTGACCTCGTAAGTAATTCACGAGCCACCTCGAAGATTGTCAATTCGATATCAAACACAATACTTGTTCCGTTGCTTTGAACCCTTTTCATGCCTGTTTAGGGGCATCGAACTATAGCCTACCGCTCGAAACTTGCATTTTGCACCTTTTACTTTGCTCTCGATGATTCCTTAAGTTTCGATTAGAGTTTTATACCCTTCCGGTGTTATCTACGGATAAGCAACATTGTGGCGGTCCATTTTCGAAGTTACCTTGTAAATACGTGCGATGGGTTCGAAGAAAGAATGCCGACCTCATCACGATGATCTGAAGCGGAGAAATGAAGACATCAGCGTAATGGATCGACCTCTTTGAGAAAACAACCAAGGCCGAAGATCCGTTAGATTTTTCGTAACCCAATCCCCCCTTACTCCCTCTTAAATCTCGGGACGAGATTTCTTTTAGTGGAGGAGAATTGTGACGCTCGGATATTTAAGCTACAGTGAACCTCCGCTAATGATGACATGTCACCTCGATTACTGTTGCATATCTCGCATTAGTTCGAAACCGGTTCGAATTCATATTCAAAAGCAAGCAAACAATAAAAGTTTTCAAATATTAAAACTAAAATGTTCTGAGTGAGCCAAATAATGCATAGGTAATTATGGTGGAGAAACCACACTTTTATAAAATGTTTGAATCCTCAAATGGGAATGAAACAACATCATACCAATTTAATAAATGCCTTTTTGTTAATTATAAAATATTAAATATTTTATTTAGGGGTTTAAACTTTAGTAACAAAGGTATAATTAGTAATACTGAGTTTGGTACAACTTTTATGTTTTATCAAACTAAATAAGATAGGTCTAAAAATAAAACAGTAAAATAAAATAAACAAAAGATAAAAGAAAAGCAGAAGAGAAAGGCAGCCCCACAGGCCTCTTAGCCCAAATGGCAGAAGCCATTGACTGCTCCCTCCCCACTTGTCTCCTTCCTCTGTTCACTAGGGGAGGGCGTGGCAAACATCCGTGGCGTGGCCGTGCACACCTGCCACGCCCATCTCTGAGGACCCATGAGGATAAGTCCCCCAAAGGCGTTAAACCTAGCCCCCTCTCGCCTCCACTCTCCACTCGCCCCTCCTCCGGATCTAGCATGCTCGGCGTCTTTCGCCACCCGTCGGCTGCGCCACCGCGACCATCGGCCATTCCCTTGCCTTGCCATACCACAAGCCTCGTCGCCATTCTCTACTCCTTCCGGTGCATTTGGGGCAGGGGCTGGGAGGCTACACATCATGCCGGATCCTCGGTCTTCTCCAACCTGCGGACCCCGGCGTCGTTCGCCGTCGACCAGTGCGGCAATACCTCCCAAACCCCTGCCTCCCCCTGCGCTCTTTGTGAGCACCCACGTCGATCCTTCTTCCTCTACCTCCCCTAATGCGCTAGCTTGCCCGGCGCGCCCGTTAGCCATTGCGTGTGAAACCGCTTCTTGTGCTTGCCGCCTCGCCTCTCTGCTCATCGCGCACCACGCCACCCACAGTTGCTTGCCCGCGTCACGCTTCTCCCTACGTGCTCCGTCAGCTTCGCGCCCTTGCCTTCGCTGCCGTCGCCGGTGGCTCGGCTCCCGCCGCCTCTGGGCCCGTCCACGCAGCCCACGCGAGGTTCATGATCGGCCGGCAGCGCCCGTGCTGGCCGTGTGAAGCCGTGTAACCTTTTGAGGCCATGGCGGCCCTTGTTTAGGTTAGATGCTAACCCACTAACATCTAGGCCCCACCCGCTAACTAAAGAAGTTAATTAAATTCGTCACCTACGGTGTGTATGGCGTGTGGGCCCTTTCATTTAACTAAATAGTTAAAATAAGTCTAGTATAATCTGTGACAGCAGCGGGGAGGGTCCCATGAGGCCCAGTTATTGAGTGAGAAGCTTTTGGTAGGCAACCCGATCGATGACCGTGGGTCCCGATTGACTCTGTTGACTAGTCAAGTGGTCGACAATTGACTTCTTGACTCGGCACTCCCACATTACGGTCATGCACTCTGGCTAGAGTAACACTAGGTGACGAGAAGAATATTCTTTTTAATTGAATTAAAATAAATTAAGAAAATGTTTAAGTCTTTGAAAAATCATAGAAAATAATCCATAACTTCGGATGAAAATGTTTTCTACATGAAAGTTACTCGAGAACAAAGAGGCGCATCCGAATCATGATCCGTTAAATGCGCATGTCCCTAGCATAGCGAACATGCAACAATCCCCGGTTCATCATGCGAAAACCGAAACACTAGGAATACTTCCGGATGTTTCCCCCTTCACGGATTACATATTCTGCGTTCGTCACCCCTAGCACAGCGTATTTCCACGTCTTTCTTTGTGTTACATTTGATTGCTTTGTTATTTTATTGTGTCCCCCTCGTTACTTCTTTCGGGTAGGCTCAAGAGACCGTTCTTGATACCCCTGTGATCGGCTACATCGGCGATGACCCCTTCTTCTTGCCGGAGCAACCCGGCAAGCCCCCCGATCACGGATATCGCCTATTCTTCTCTATCTTTGCTTGCATTAGAGTAGTGTAGCATATTCTTGCTTTAGTTAATCTGATTACTGCGCATAACCTTGTCATTGTTGCTATAGTTGTTACCCTTACGCAATCCTAAATGCTTAGTATAGGATGCTAGTATTCCATCGGTGGCCCTACTCTTGTCAAAATGCCATGCTATACTCTTGGACCGTGATCACTTGGAGGTGATCACGGGCATATCTACTATACTTTATCTTGTTACATTACTTGTAATCTTGTTAGGAGATGGAAATTTGAAGGCGGTGGCTCCATCCCGGTGAAGGTGGGCAGGGTTCCCGGCCCCATTTGTTACTTATGGCGGGGCAGCAAGGGCAGGTTGAGACCACCTAGGAGAGGTGGACTGGCACTGGTCGGCGTTCAGCGGATACTTAACTGCAGCAATGAGATCTTGGTATTTGATCGAGTCGGCCTTGCGACCTATCGCACTAACCAACTACGAGAGCGATTATGGGCACTTTCGACATCGTGGTATCGGCGAAGCCTTGGTAGCGTCGGCGGCGGTGGCGGAGATTGGACTAGAGCGCTGCTGAGCTAGATGCGCTTCAGGCCAGCCCCGCATAGCGTCGCAGTGTACAATGGGCGATGGGCCCAAACCCTGCGCCATAGGATTTAGACCGGCGTCTTGACCTCTCTGTTGTGCCTAGGTGGGGCTGCGGCGTGTTGATCTTCCGAGGCGGGCATGACCGAGGAAGTGTGTCGGCCAAAGGGATCAAGCGTGTTGGGTTATGTGGTGCACCCTGCAGTGATTTATCTATTAGAATAGCCGTGTCCCTCGGTAAAGGATGACCGGAGTTGTACCTTGACCTTATGACAACTAGAATTTGGATACTTAATAAAACACACCTTCCAAGTGCGGATATAACGGTGATCGCTCTCACCGCGAGGCGGCGAGGGACGATCGTCGGATAGGATTATGCTATGCAATGCTACTTGGTGAACTTACCATCTACTCTCTTCTACATCTTTGCAAGATGGGCTGCGAGCGTAGTCTTGACATGATTAGATATCCCCCTCTTATTACGGCATTACTGGTTCAATCCACTAATATGGCCCTTTACATATACCCATGCATATATGTAGTGTAGCTCCTTGCTTGCAGTACTTTGGATGAGTACTCACGGTTGCTTTCTCCCTCTTTTCCCCCTTTACTTTGTTTACGGTTGTCGCGACCAGATCTTTGGAGCCAGGGCAGACGCATACGATCGGCGATGACTCCTACTGCGGGAGGTGCCTACTACTACGTGCGGGCCGAGCGGCGACCGAGGAGTAGTTTAGGAGGATCGAGGCGGGAGGCTGCGCCTCTTCGATCTGTATCGGTTGTGCTAGCCTTCTTAAGGCAAACTTGTTTAACTTATATGCATACTCGAGATATTGTTGCTTAAGCTTGTATTCGAGCCCTCGAGGCCACAGGCTTGTATTATGATGCTTGTATGACTTATTTTATTTTAGAGTTGTGTTGTGATATCTTCCGTGAGTCCACGATCTTGATCATTGCGTTTGCGTGTATGATTAGTGTCTGATTGAATCCAGGCGTCACGGTGCTTTTCTTACTTGAACAAGCATCCCACTTATGATTAACCTCTATTGCAAGCATCACGCTTCTACAACAAAAGTATTAGGTAAACCTAACAATAGCATGAAACATATGGATCCAAATCAATACTTACGAGCAACGCATAAACTAGGGTTTAAACTTACATTACTCTAGCAACCATCATCTACTTATTACTTCTCAATGCCTTCCTCTAGGCCCAAATAATGGTGAAGTGTTATGTAGTGACGTTCACATAACACCACTAGAGCTGACAACATACATCTCATCAAAATATCGAACATATACCAAATTCACATGACTACTAATAGCAAGACTTCTCCCATGTCCTCGAGGAACAAGCGTAACTTCTCACAAAGCATATTCATGTTCATAATCGGAGGGGTATTAATATGCATAAAGGATTTGAACATATGATCTTTCACCAAATAAACCAACTAGCATCAACTACAAGGAGTAATCAACACTACTAGCAACCTACTAGTACCAATCCGGACTTGGAGACAAAATTGGATACAAAGAGATGAACTAGGGTTTTGAGAGGAGATGGTCTTTGGTGAATATGTTGATGGGTGCCCTCTCCCGATGAGAGAGGCGTTGGTGATAGCGATGGCGATGATTTCCCCTCCGGAGAAGTGTCCCCGGCGAGCAGCTCTGTAGGAGCCCTAGATTAGTTCGTAAGGTTAGCCTCGTGGCGGAGTATCATCGAAGGTTGCTTATGATTTTCCCTTGACGAAAGACTTCATATAGCGAAGATGGCCGCCGGATAGCCAGCGGGGCAGACCACAGGCGTGCCACAGGGGGTAGGCGGCGCCCCCACCCTACGTCTTGGTGGGTCCCCTCAAGGCGTACTTCTTTAGCTCAATATTTTTATTATTTCCAAAAATAACTTCGTGCGATTTCGGGACTTTTGGAGTTAGCATAAAATAGGTCTCTAATATTTGCTTCTTTTCGGCCGAATTCCATTTTGGCATTCTCCCTCCTTATGTAAACATTGTAAAATAAGAGAATAGGCATAAGTATTGTGACATAGCGTGTAGTAACAACCCATAATGCAATAAATATCGATATAAAAGCATGATGCAAAATGGGCGTATCAGGTGCAGGAGGCGGTACTACGCTGTTACTCTGAGCGATACTACCCCGCCTATGGTGGTACTACCGGCTTCATCGAAACCACTCTCAACCAGACGGAGGCACTCCAAAAGAC
>JAHIAM010000708.1:0-71982 GCA_021605205.1 Aegilops longissima
GAGCGGAGCGGTCAGAGCGGAGCCGGCGCGAGGGCGCGGGCGCACGAGCGTGAGGCGGGGCACGGCGGAGACGCGGTGAGCGCGACTAGGGGTACAACGAGCGGAGCTCGGAGGCGGAGCTCCAAGCACGGCGGCCTCGGCAAGTACGGGCGACTACGGCGATGGAAACGAGGGGGAAAAGGGGGAACCGGAGGAGGGCCTCACAGTGGAGCTTGTGGGCGCGTCAGGGAAGCCGGCGAAGCTCGGGAGGCGGTGAATCGAGGCGAGGTCCGTGGCGGTGCAGACGGGAAGAAGAAGACGATGGCGAGGCTTGGAGGGGTCCTGGCTCGGGACCGTACTCGTGGACGATGCAGTGGAGGCGGACGAAGCTCCTGGTCAAGCTCCAAGCACGCAGGGGCGACGGTGGTCGCATGGACGGGGTCAGCCATGGCGTCAGAGGTTTCGGGCGCCGCCGAAATCAAGAGAGAGAGCGGGCGAGAGGAAGAGTGGGGTGGTCTAGGGTTCCGGGGAAGGAGAGAGGGGCAGGGCGCTGCCCTTATGCACGACGAGGAACCGCGGGATGGGCGCCACGGCGACATCGCCGGCCGGGGAGGCCTGGATGGCCGCCACGCTCTCCTCTGCCTCCTGCTACAGAAGGTTGAAGGAGAGATTGCGGTGGTGGGCTGGGCTGGGGACTGTAGCAGTAGGCTTAAGTGCACAGTTGTTCTTTAGGCCTTTTTCATTTTTCCTTTTTCTGTTTTCTTCTTCTTTTGTTTTACTTTATTTCTTTTCTTTTTACGGTTTTCTCTAATTTCCAATATACCTTAGTTTTTGTAAAATATCAAAGTTGTACCTAATTTAGTATATGTAAATATGCCACAACCACATTTAACTTGGCACATAAAGTAAAATAGTTTGCGATGGTTTATTATTAAAAAGCTTTTAAATAATTCTTTTTGCTACTGTTTTGTTCATTTTAGAGTATTTAAATATTTTATAAAAGTGTGATTTCTCCAACACAATTACCTATGCATTATTTGGTTCACTCCGAACATTTTAGTTTCAATATTCGAAAACCTTAATTGTTTGCTTGATTTTGGATTGAATTTGAATCGGTTTCGAACTAACGCGAGATTAGCAATAGTAATCGAAGTGACGTTGCATCATTAGTAGAGGGTTACTGTGTTTAATTATCCGGGCGTCACAATCGGGTCCAATGAGAATCTTGTGTGACAATACTGGAGCAATAGCCTTGGCGATGGAATCTAGATTTCACAAGAGAACCAAACACATCAAGAGACGCTTCAATTTCATCCGCGATCAAGTCAAGGAGGGAGACATAGAGATTTACAAAATACATACGGATCTGAATGTTGCAGACCCGTTGACTAAGCCTCTTCCACGAGCAAAACATGATCAACACCAAGACTCCATGGGTGTTAGAATCATTACTATGTAATCTAGATTATTGAATCTATTGCAAGTGGGAGACAGAAGGAAATATGCCATAGAGGCAATAATAAAGTTGTTACTTATATTTCCTTATATCATGATAAATATTTATTATTCATGCTAGAATTGTATTAACCGAAAACTTAGTACATGTGTGAATGCATAGACAAAACAGAGTGTCCCTAGTATGCCTCTACTTGACTAGCTCGTTAATCAAATATGGTTAAGTTTCCTGACCATAGACATGTGTTGTCATTTGATGAACGGGATCACATCATTAGAGAATGATGTGATGGACAAGACCCATCTGTTAGCTTAGAATTATGATCATTTAGTTTTATTGTTATTGCTTTCTTCATGACTTATACATATTCCTCTGACTATAAGATTATGCAACTCCCGAATACCGGAGGAACACTTTGTTTGCTATCAAACGTCACAAGTAACTGGGTGATTATAAAGATGATTTACACGTGTCTCCGAAGGTGTTTGTTGAGTTGGCATAGATCAAGATTAGGATTTGTCACTCCGTGTATCTGAGAGGTATCTCTGGGCCCTCTCGGTAATGCACATCACTATAAGCCTTGCAAGCAATATGACTAATGAGTTAGTTGCGGAACGAGTAAAGAGACTTACCGGTAATGAGATTGAACTAGGTATGATGATACCGACGATCGAATCTCAGGAAAGTAACATACCGGAGTACCGGGAGGCTACCGGAACCCCCCGGGAAAGTTAATGGGCCTATTGGACCATAGTGGCGCCCCCCCCCCCCCTTGCCCAATCCGAATTGCTCAAGGGGAGTGGGCGCGGCCCCCCTCTTTCCTTCTCCCTCCTTTCCCCTTTCCCCCTCTCTTTTGGAAGGAAAGGGGGCGAATCCTACTAGGAACGGAGTCCTAGTAGGACTCCCCCCTCTTGGCGCGTGGTCCGGCCTCCTCCTCCCCCTCCTTTATATACGTGTGCAGGGGGCACCCCAAAGGCAAAACAGTTGTTTCTTAGCCGTGTGCGGTGCCCCCCTCCACAGTTTACTCCTTCGGTCATATCATCATAGTGCTTAGGCAAAGCCCTGTGCGGATCACATCACCATCACCACACCGTCGTCCTGTCGGAACTCTCCCTCGACCCTCTACTGGATCAAGAGCTCGAGGGACGTCATCGAGCTGAACGTGTGCTGAACACGGAGGTGCCGTACGTTCGTTACTTGGATCGGTTGGATCGTGAAGACATTCGACTACATCAACTGCGTTAAACTCACGCTTCCGCTTTTCGGTCTATGAGGGTACGTGGACACACTCTCCCCGTCTCGTTGCTATGCATCTCCTAGATAGATATTGCGTGATCGTAGGAATTTTTTTGAAATTGCATGCTACGTTCCCCAACAAATGATGCATATAAAACATCCAATATGGACAATATAATAGTATGGAACAAAAAAAAAATTATAGATACATTGAACACGTGTAAATCCTCCTTTTCTAAAACAAATTAACGATGCTAATATAGCCGAGTACAGCTTACAACAGTGGAAGTGAAAACAAAATGATAGTAAACAGTTCTGAGGTAAACATTGGTCGTGACTGTAGTAAAATCTGAAGGAAACATTTACCCCCGGCACGCTGGCCAAACTTTCCGCCCGACGCGCATGGGCCACTGGATCCAACCGAATCATGCATCACGCCAATGCTGCTGCAGGCCACCCACGGCCGCACACATCCTGCCATAGGCCATCCCATGGTTGCGCACCGTCACCAACTTGCAGGTTTCACCACCCCACGCCTTCGCCGCCGGCGGCCACCCTCATAGCCGCACGCCGTCCCACACCTCCTGTGCTCCATTCCGCTACCGCCCTTTTTCCAGAGTGCCGGTTTGCAACCTTTTTGCTGCAACCGGCCTTGAATTTTGATGGCACCGGCTACGTGGTGAGCTACAACCGATGCGGCGACCTCGGCCATGGGCGACGACCTCCACCGGGGGGACCAACAAAGAAATGCTTCAAGGGGACAAACCCATGATGTTGCAACCCACATTCTGGGAAGCTACAACGATATGCGGCAAAAAGCTTCAGCCGGTGTCGCAAAAAGCTTCAACCTTCATCACAAAAAGCTTAAACCGGCATCACAAAAATCTTCAACCGACCACGGAAAAAGCTTCAACCGTACGGTAGTTGGATTTTGCTTCTACCGGTGAATTTTTTGCTACATCCGTCAAGGCGGAGCTGCGACCTTGCGACGGCGGCGACTATGATTTGCTGCAGCCGCTGTCATTTTTTGCTACGACCGGTGATGTTTTTGGTACGTCCAATCAACGGCATTGACTGACTGGCTGGCCGTCATCGACGCATTTCCATGCAGCGAGTATCAATGGCAAGGGGTGGCGGCCGAGCTAGAACCGGAGTTACACCCATCGCTGCTGAGAGCTGCAACCGTAAGTGCAGCTGTTGCAGTGGTCGAGACGGCGATGAGGACGGCCGGCGAAGGTGGGGAGAGGTGATGAGGACGGCCACCGAAGGGGACATGCCGACGAGGAGGGCCACCGGAGGGTAGAGGAAGCGCGACGCCGAGCACCCGAGCGGGGGGAAGAAGACGCTGGGGCAGGCGTTGTTTTTTGACCGGATCCGATGACTACGTGGCTCGCATCCAACGGCTGGGGCTTGTCTGGCCAAAACTTTGGGCCGGCGCGTTAGCGCCTATCGGTGCCCAAATCTGAAATGGTATCTTCGCATCTGAGGCGTCACTCAATTCGGATCAGCGTCAATCTCCACCCCCGGTTCACTGGAGGCGCTTGACAGTGTTGAATCGGCTTGAGTCAGTTAAGGTCCTGACAATGTACCACTTACAAATCTAAATGATCAGACAGTGATATGATGAAGATTGCTTTATACACGGGAAACGCTCCCACAGTACTAGAAAGAACATGCCATGAAGTCCCACAGTGGGTGCACCAAATTCAGTTGATACATACTCAATAAATAGTGAAGGGTTTATATAGTAAATATTTTGCAATAAATAAATAATTGTGCATGTTAAAATTAAATTCACGAGACAATTACCCATAAAACTTAATACCTTTTTCCGGCATAAAGTGGAATGACAAAAGATAATATCCGTGGATGATCCCGCATCATCCTCCATGTATTTTGAAAAACAAATTGTCTTAGGTTTGTAGTAGGCATAATGAATGCTAATATTCATGATTGTTTCCACGTCATAGATGCTCTTAGAGGCTTATTAGTATAACTAAAGCAAATGTTTAGTACATCCTAGCCCTGTGTTTCCCGTCGACCAAAACAAAGGGCTAGGATGTACTAGTGTACTAAACATCCACATCAACTGGGTTTATATAAAATACGGGATTTAGATGTAAACTGTGATATCTAATATACATTTTATATTAAACCCCCAGGAGACTAGGGCAGCATGAAAATCTCAATACTCGGTAGTGGCTCAAGATGATTCCTTTTTAGCTTGACTCGAGATCAACTTGCAAAGAAATGAGCCGAGTATGAGTGCTTTATATAGCTCGGTTGAAAACCAAGCTGATCTTGAGCCAACACTAGCTTGCTCGATTTAACTCGATAACTCAAAAAAATATGTAAATATGTAGAGTAATTGTGTTATATATTTAAAAATAGGATAATTTATTACACTATATGTGTTGGATGAGATTTAATTAATAAATTTTGGAAGATTAATTTATTCCTTTCTTGTGCACGGCATTTCTCTTCCTTAATTCCTTTCATATGCAAGCAATATCAGCTTATTATTATTATTATTTTGCTTAGCTCGAAACTAGCTCTGGGTAGACTCGAGAACATTACAAGCCGAGTATAAACCAAATTTTTTTACTGTTTTGCTTAGCTCGAAACTAGCTCTAGATCGACTCGATTGACTCAATGTAAGCTCGTTCGAATTTTAGGATGAGCTGAGCCTAGTTTAACTCGCTCAAACTCAATTCGTTTGCAGCCATATATGGGGATGGCCAGTTTGAGTTTCCTTCGGTTTTTCTTTCTTTCTTTATTTTATTTTTTCATTTAAGTTTCTTTTATTCTTTTATTCTTTTCTTTTTTACTTTTTGCTTTTTGCTTTTTCTTTTTTACCTTTACTTTTTTACTTTTTCCTTTTTATTTTTCTTATGTTTTCTTTTCTAATAGTAAAACAATAGTGTTATGTTCAGGTCATTGGTTGACAAATATCGAGGTCTTTTCTTATTAGCCGATTGCATATTAGGATAAAGTTCAGGTCAAGAACAGGTAGCTAGGCAGGCACCCTACCACACACCATGACGTGCCATGCATATTTTTCTTCGAAATGGCAGTTATCTTGCATTCACTAAGATAAAAAGAGTTGCTCCGTTAATTAGGAAAAACCAAGAAAAAATCAGATTGTCTAGTTAATTATGAAAAACCAGGCGAAAACCATCACAACCGCTGAGTGGCACACACAAGATACCCTACACACACCACTCAAATGAGGGCCTCCTCGAGACAGCACGTAGGCGTCATCATCATCACTCCTCCGCTAGAGGCGTCATCGCCATCCCTAAACCCTGCACAAATGACACACTACAGAGGCCGCATGAAGATGAATGACGAACTACACCGAAACTCAGCCATCTGCGACCAAACAGCTCAGATCCTACTTTGACGGAGAACTATGAAGGACAAAACCAGGCACGGCTGGCGCCACGGAAGATCGCCGAAAAGACCACCTGCAGCTAGTCATCGTATACCACAGAGGCCCTACCGCTGCAGCTTCGACTTCACAGCAACAGACAAACCGAGGCAATCCCGCGGACACGCAGGGGAAGAGCCGACTACCTCAACCATTGCCATGTTGCCGACAGCGCTCCCACCACCATCATTCCCACAGAAATCTAGACGCCACAACCGCCGCCATCCAGCAGTCCCGCTTGCCGATGCCGAGCTCCGAGATTTAGCCCCCAAGAGGGGAAACGACACTAACGCGCCGCCATCATCCAATCAAACAAGTTCAAGGGTTTCCCCTGGAGATGCCGTGATGGCCAGATCCATGTAGGAGGGGTGTGGAAGCAAAGAAACGATGCCTCCAAGAAGGTTAATGATGGCCGTAGCTGCCGTCATTGCTGGTCACAACATAAGTCTGAGACAGTGTTTTCACCCAAGCTCCCTCACCACCTCGGCTGCACATCATCCCTCACCGGCGCCGGTAAGCCACAAACACCGCCATACCATTGGAGCCGCCCACCAACGAAGAAGCATCGAGATCCGCTGCAGCCAACCGCGCCACGCGGAGACCACCAATGGCCAACTTCCATCACAAGGTGCAAAATACATGCACAATTGTCCGGACACAGAGCCACTGGAAGCAGCGCGAGCCACTGTGCCCTGCCGAGCACCATGCCGACAGGGGACAAAAGAGTGTTGCCAGAGGCCAAGAACCACCATGGTTCCGAGCCGTGGCCAAGCCCCAGGTGCACCGACGGCCCCACGCGTGCCACCACGCCCTCCGGAGACCAGATCTGCCACATCCACAGCCGGAGGAGCCACTCTGTGCCAACCTGGGCCTCGGCTCAACGCCAGAACCATGGAGCCCGAGCCCCTTGTGCAGCCACGCGCCTAGCATGACAAAACTATATTGTCTCCACCCCGGTCTACCGCGCTGCTCAAGCAGTAGCCACTGACCACGCCGCTGCGCAGCCTCACGATGGCAGAACCATGTCTCTCGACACCTCATGTCGCACCTCCAAGCGCATACGAACCGCAACCCGGCCATGCCCGTACCTTGTGCTGCACCTCCCCTCTGGCCGCACCTCCCCGCCAGAGCACCACCAGGCCACGCCTACACCTGCCATGCCTCTGCCGTGCAGGACCAGATCGGTCGAAGCATGGGCCACCGCCCCACAGTGCCAGGGCCACCACTGTAGGCTGGCCCGCATGCACACCAACAGATCCGGGCGCGATGGCCTCGGATCTGCCGCCCACCGCCGAAGGAGAGGAGCTCCAGCCCGCCGGTGTCGAGCTTGCGATGACCACGCGCAGGCGCCGCATGAGGCAGCGAAGGGACACTCGCTCCCTGGAGAAGAAGCCCTGCCGCCACCGCTGCCACACGGGCTTTGCCCGGCGGCGCATCCCGGCGGCAGCGAGGGGAGACGATGGAGGAAGCGCTGTCAGCGGTGGCTTGGGTCGCCGCCCGTGTCGCTCGTGCGGAGCGGCGTGGGGCCCTCACTTTGGTACTCACGCGGCATGCATATTATTGTACATAAACCAGGTATATATGATTGAGCTTTGTGTACGTGGAATATGCATTATTGATTCCGTCCTCATAGCTGGACGCCATGTAGATAGCAACATGCTCCACTAGCAGTTTTTGGTATACGTTCTATCTTTGTATAATTGGATAGTGGCAAGTTGTTCAACGCAGGTTTATCAGCATATTTAATAGATTAATCAAATCAACATGCCAAGATGTTGACGTAAAATGAATAAACCTATTTAATTACCTAGATTAATCAGCAATGTATTATTGAATAATATGAAAAAGAAAGTATTATTTTAAGTAGAAATAAGCAAATGCTAAGATAAGATATGACCGGCACGATCAGCCAATACAACTTGTAGCGAAGTATTACCATTTTCCAGCAAGCGGTTAGATACTCCCGTGTCTTGCATTATTTTGTTCACAACTTTCTATTTTGGACTAACGGTATAATTATTAATTGACAAGTTGCAAACTGAAGTTGATTTGATCTGGAGTACATGAAATGAAGACTTTGCATAGTTGGCAAGTGCACGTCTCCTCTCTCACAAGTGGCACCATAAAAAAACGTGAGATGGTGATGTTTTGTCCTTGTATTCATTGTGAGACATATCCGATCCGATATTCTAATACCTGCCACTCCACAAAATGTAGCGAATTTCTGAGTAAGACATGTAAGATAGAGTCCAGATACCATGTAGCTTGCCTTACAACATGACCCGCGCGGAAACGAACGATTATGCACCATGTGCGTAATACACCTTTTCTTTCAGGCTATGTATTTTTTATTATGACATTGTGCAGTACACACAAGTCACTTTTATTTGTATATACTAATAGTTGTGCATAGAGGTATTGTTGAATATTAACCATTGGTCCACATAAAAAACCATAAACTTTCTAAAGGGTTGTACCGAGGAGACGTCGTTGTGGCTCAAGGGAGTAGATGCTCCTCTTATGAAAAACATATTTTAAACTGGTTAATTTTCTTTAACAATATACATGTTTATGTCTTATACATGTCCTGAAACATTTTTTGTTAAAAAAACATATGTAGTGGCATAGGAAGAAAAAACTGAAGATAAAATATATCTCGTGGAAAGTCATTTTGTGGCACAAAAATTATCATTTCACACAGGTCGCAAAAAATATCTCTATATGCGCAAATAGAATATAAGATATACATCCGAGATTTTTTTAATATTTAAAAATAGGTTTTCCATAATGGAAGACCTATTTTGGCGTACCCAAGCACACTTTGCTTGTTAGTGTTATCTTTTCCAACATGTAAAATACAGCATGGTGTCACAACGTCTCTCTAGGTAAAATGATGGATCCAATTTCAGAGATGGATCCAAAAAAACGAGCTGTTTTTGTCTCCGTCCTCGTCAAATCGGTAAGCAAGTTTGGCACTCCAATGCATGGATAGGATGGCAGGCCACACATGGAGCCCGCTCCGTTTTAGTTGCCATCAACATCAGAGCTGGATGTGGCGTCAAGCTAGCTATAGCTAGTAGCAGTATGAGCCTATAAATATGACATGCATTGGTTGATCATCATCCATCATCAAGCAACAACACAGTGCAGTAGACACAAGGGATCGACGGTAGCAGTATGAGTGTCATGTTGTCTCTCCTCTCCTGGTTCCTCCTGGTGAGTACTCCAATCGCAGTTGATCATGCATATATGGAAGTCTTCAATTTTTCGCACACTTGCTAGTTAATAAACATACCCTCGTATGTGTCTACTATCCATTCTTTAGAAAGCTTAATTTTCACACATAACATGATGTTAGAAGTACTGGGTGTAGTTCACAAGTTATTTACTGTGGACTGTCCAGTTTCTAGTCAACTTATTAAGATAGGGTTCAAGTGAGGATCCAGCAATTGGTAAATACTGGTGTATATACATGTCACTATGCATTGAGTTTCATGATATTTACTAGAAATCTTGTGATATTGTAAGGCCAATTAGTTTCTGTACGTCTTTGATAGGCATGTGTGTGCTTCTTTTTTCTCATTTCAATAGGCATTTTCAAAAGTAATCTTCTTTTTATGCATGCATGCACTATATATGGACTCAATAACATGCAGGACTAGTTAGCCTTTACTCAATATATAATATCCAGCAGTGGCACTCTGTAATCTTCTTGTGAATCGTAGCACAGCTCCGATGATTAGGAAGATCTGTCCGATGGATTCAGTCTGTTACCATATTGCTGATTATGAAAATAGATCCCATATGGTTTCAGTTTGTTCCTATATGGGTAGATATTATAATCTCAAAATCACGTGAGATATAAGATATGAACATCTCGCAGTCGCAGACTAGGACGCATCCAGTATTGTTTATTTATCTTTGTCACCCACATCGTTTGATGCTAATTAATGGTGGATATATACACATACAGGCCATGGCTGCTGGAGGAGGCTTGCACGCAAATTCAGCCGCCGCCGAAGTGACGATAGCCTCAAACTCGGCTGCGGTTACCGCGTACTGGCACACAATGCTTCCCAACACTCTCATGCCATCAGCCATCCTCGAGCTCCTAGCCCCACCTGCGGGTCCGTGCCCCCCCTCTCCCTACCTAGTACCTACCGAGCATGTACTAATCGTGTCTCCGTCAAATCTCTTCACATATAATTTAATCCCAGACTAAATAACTTTTTAACTCAGTCAACTCCTATAGTAAATTAGCAAATAAAACAATATGCTTAACTACCACACATGGTGATGAATTTTATTAGCATATCCTACGACATCGTAAATACGATTATAAAGATCAAACATGTACAACCTACTTGAGGTAATATATGCTCAGTTGTTATTGTTGAAGAAAACACAAAAATTCACTGATGGGACAAGTTAAAACACCCATGGGTTACCCGCAAAAAAAAAAGCATGGGTTACATCTTACATGATTATTTCTGTTCACTGAAACATTTGATCAGGACACCTATTTATGTAGTCTACCATGTCATAAATATAACTATTATGGGCCGTTCGGACAATGTACCATGTGTGGTACCTATCAGTTCCACATTACATGGATATAAAGGTTAACTACTACCAGATACTATCTCTTGGAGGCGAGTATCTAATGTGAGCATAGAAACTAAACGCATCTATATTTCTCTCGCACCAAACTTTTTAATGTACAACTCTAGCAATCCGCACCCGATATTTGCTTCCCATCAGACCAACGTTTAGCCATAGGATTTGAAGCATCTTGACCGTTTTTAACCAGTTCCACGCGGTTGTATGCAGGGATCTATTGCATGCTTCCTTTGTATAAAAAACTGCGCCCCTAACCGCTCCTGTAACTCACGTCTGGCGTTAATGTCTCCTGCCCTTTTTCCCATAGTTGCTTCTTCCCCAGAAAATTGAGTTCCATGGAAGGTTTATGTGAAACAATTGTTTACGTAAGAAGCATGCAATTATTTGGTCTGTAGCTCTGTAATTTTGCATGATGCAATGATTCATTTTTAGCTGGCCAGAAGTGCAATGGTAATTGGGGCTCATCCACAGGAAACGACGTCCAGAATAGCAAATGTGTATGGGGACCGTCCACAACAAATGACGTCAAGAAGATCAACAATGGTAATTGGGGCCCATCCACCAAAGCTGAAGACAAGAAGAGTAATGGTGTATGGGACCCGTCCACAACAAACGACGTCATGAAGAACAATGGTAATTGGGGCCCGTCCACAACAAACGACGTCGAGAAGAACAATGGTAATTGGGGCCCATCCACCAAAGCTGAAGACGAGAAGAGTAATGGTGTATGGGACCCGTCCACAACAAACGACATCATGAAGAATAATGGTAATTGGGGCCATCCATAACAAACGACGTCGAGAAGAACAATGGTAATTGGGGCTCATCCACAAGAAACGACATCCAGAAGAGCAAAGGTGTATGGAGCCCGTCCACAACAAATGATGTCGAGAAGATCAACAATGGTAATTGGGGCCCATCCACCAAAGCTGAAGACGAGAAGAGCAATGGTGTATGGGACCCGTCCACAACAAACGACGTCATGAAGAACAATGGTAATTGGGGCCCATCCAACCAAGCTGAAGACCAGAAAAACAATGGTAATTCAGGCTCATCCACAACAAACGATATCCAGAAGAGAAGTCGTAAATGGGGCCCATCCACCAAAGCTGATGACCAGAACCACAATGGTAACTGGGCCTGGGGCTCATCCACAAAAGCTGAGGACGACAACCACAATGGTAACTGGGCCTGGGGCTCATTGGACATCCAGAAGAGCCATGGTAATTAAAATTCTTTTTGCATTTCTATTTGCATCAATCATCTGATCAATAAAATACATAATTATTGTACCCATTGTCTTAATATTAAAATGTCTTGTAACTATATATTAACTTTTTAGCAGGAGGATCCCACATTGGCCAACACAACCACAAACATGGAACCATGTCAAACATGGTGTTCTTAGAAGAGGCCCTCAAACCAGGATCAACTATCCTTGTTACATCCAACCATCGGCCACCTTAGGAGCTCCTTTATTACGGCGTGATGTCGCCGACTCTATCCCTATGTCCACGGGGAACTTCATCAAAATTCTGACAATGTTTGCACCAGCGTCCAACGACATGGCTACCAAAATATGGTCGACGCTGGATGATTGCGAGCACCCGCGCTATCAAGGGTGAGACGAAGGCATGTGTCAGCTCTGTGGAGTCAATGGTGGAGTTTGCTGCATCCGTGCTCGGGGTTAGTACCTACAACCTTGCAGCCTTCTCCTCACCGCACGTGCCCGTGGATGGCGTCATGACAGGGAGGGGGTACAAAGTGGCGGCTGTAACGAGGGTCAGAGAGGCGGGGGACACCATGACTTGCCATCGCGGGAGTTTCCCGTTCGCTATGTTCATGTGCCACGCGGTGAATCCCACCAGAGTGTACTCGGTGACGCTGGAGGGGGAGGACGTTGATGCTGACGGCGCGGGGCAGAGGATGGAGGTACTTGCCGTGTGCCACCTGGACACGTCAGACTTCCACCCAGCTAAGATGCCGTTGCACGTCAAGCCTGGAGATGCTCCACTCTGCCACTTCATCTCCAGGGATAGCATTCTCTGGGCGCCTGCTATGCCCGCTTCTGCTCACGCTGCTGCTTAGCTACATGTGTAGCTACATAAATAAGAACAGTGTGTGCCTATGTAAGGCGTATGCATGCATGTCCAGAGCAGTCATGCATGCCTCCTGCGTGTGGCTACGTACCTACACGTATGTGGTCTGAATAATTATTTGTGTAGAGTGCTTGATGTGGTGTACGGTCGTGTGAGCGAGTATCTTACATATATATAGTGTGTACCGATGTATAGGTGTTTGCATGTATGTCCACCGCATCCTTGCATGCCTCTCTGGCTTTTGTCTGCGTACTTGCACGTGCGATATGTGGTCTTAGTTATTTGTGTAATATGCTTGATGTTGATGTACCGTCATGTGAGTGAGTATTTTACTATCACTAGCAAATATGTTCTTGTGTTGTTACTGTTTGATTTTTCCTGAATATTCTGACGACATGGATGGAAACACGTTATGGTCTTGGTTGCACACACCGAGTGTGGAATGGAATTGTTCATCATTTATACAGACGTAATCGTTGATTTGCTCAATTGAGAATACATTGTGCCCAGTAAGAGAATCGAAGCATGGGAACAAACGAAGTTTCCGCCTCCTAGACACCACCTAAGTAGATAATTTTGCCCAATCTTAAAGACTGGCCAGGAAATAATTGTAAGACCCCAATTATCAATCCTATCTAGAATGCGTGCTACCAGGGGCGGAGCCACGTTATCGCTTCCGGTGTCACTGGCACCGGGTAAAATACGTGCTTACCTTATACATAGTCCAGATTTTTAGGCTGGACACCGGTAATTATTGGACCTGGACACCGGCCAGCCCAGAGAAACACAGGCGAGGCAGTGCAGCCCAGCTATAAATTAATCGATCCCTGGTCCTGTACATGCGCGTGTTGAAAAAAATATTGATCCCTGGTCTTGTACGTGCGCGTGTTGAAAAAAAAGAAACTATCGATCCCCATACGGCTGTACCCTACCTGTAGGTGCGCCTGTTCGGTTGCTCGTCCGCTCGGCTTCTGCGCTTCAACCCTCACAGCGCCGCCGTTCTCAGCCCTTCTCCGTCGCGCGGCCAGCCGCCGGTCCGCCGAGCCGCCGTTGTTCAAGCATCGCTAGCCGGCCACCTCTACCCTGGCCCCACTCAGGAATTGTTGGAAATTCGAGGTACGTCTCAACTCTCAACTCAGCACTTGGTAATTGCCTATCTCTCTCAAATCTGAAATCTCTATTCAACTGTGTGTAGGAATTTCATTTTTTTTTAATTTCCGTTTTTCTCATTGTAAGGCTAGGGTCTTAAAATTTGAAGGTGTTACAGTTGGGGACAATTCGCTGCGATTCATATATAATTAGGGGAGGATTATTTTTGTGACAACAGTGAGGCACAATGTCGAGTAAGTTTAGGTCCCTAATCGTATCATTCAATCAATACGTTTTGTTTATTGTTTCTATTCTTGCATATGCAAACACAAATAATGTAACTCGTACATTTTTATTAATATAATAATAATTAATCACAGGAGAATTTATGGAAAGGTTTAAATAAATGAAGACCTCGGCATAAGATGATATAACTAGCCCATCACATTCAGAATATATTGACATATGTCGTCATCTGATCATATTTGTTTTCATTGTTTGGAGTTCTTATGCTTAATTGTTCAAATTTACATAATCAATTAGTATTTCAAGTGGAAGTGAACAATTTATTTTGGTAAGAAATCTTGTTGCCATATAATTTGTGTTGTTGGGTGTGTTATTTATATATACTCCCTGTGTAAAGTAATACAAGATAGTGATCTAAAAAGTCTTATATTACTTTACAGAGGGTATTATTGCTTAGTGTCCATCCTTGTATATATGATGTGCACGTGGACACCGGAACATTTTTGTTCTAGATCCGCCCCTGCATGCTACCACACTACACTAAAATCTACGAAGTCTGAAATTTATTTGAAATATCAATAGCGTTCCCTTTATATAAGGGCAGCCACAACAAGCAATTGATACAAGATGATAGATCGTGACGTTATAGCTTGAAAGAAACATCCACGCAGTTCATAGGATCTCAGCCAGTCTCGAGACATAAAGTATAACGGTTCAACGATGTAATGTAGAATAAGCAACTTATAATTTTACAAGATTACTAGTCACTAGCTAGCTACGGCGAGAGATGGTAGCAGAGGAGCTGTCAATGCACTCTGCCACGATGACCCAGGCCCTAGGGCATCGACTCCAATGTAGTAACAGAAGGAATTTTGTGACCTTGCCTGGTTAGAAGGTGATGGCAAGAGTCCTGACTAGCTAGCCTCTCTGACTGTACCGGTCGTCGGTAGCTCAAGATCTTGGCTCCAACTGTCAGGTGGCTATTCACCGAGCAAGCGATTTGGACGTCACGCTGATTTCACTAAAACGTGTTTAGATGAACGAAACGGTAAGAAGCCATCCTGGCCGTACGTGCAAAGCAACGTGACCTGTTGGATAACAGTAGATAGGAGGCTGACACTACTACTACCACCATTCTCTTTCTCTTCCTCTCCCTTTCTTCTACTCCCTCCGTTCAAAATTACTCGTCTAAGAAATGAATGTATTTAGATGTATTTTAGTTGTAGATACATCCATTTTTGTGACAAGTAATTCCGAACGGAGGGAGTATCTTGCATTCCTATTATACACAGTGTTGTTACGACTGCTCCAAACGTAATGGTTTTGTTGTCATACTTGTTCTTGCTATCATAGTACTCAAGTCGAAAGAATCCTCACACGGAATCTTTCAATCACTAGTAAAAGAACGACCTAATGTTCACCTCATTAGTCCCGGTTTGTAAATAAACCGGCACTAATGTAACCATTAGTGCCGGTTTCAACGACTAGGTGGACGGCACTCATTAGTACCGGTTCGTGGCGAACCTCTAGCACCGGTTTGTGCCACGAACCGGGACTAAGGAGGTGGTGGTAGGCTGGTGTCAGGCTGGGCCCCACCAACACCCTTAGTCGCGGTTGGAGCCACCAATCTGGACTAGAGATGCACCTTTAGTCCCGGTTCGTATAACCAACCGGGACTAAAGATCATCCTGTATAAACCCTTCGTCGAGCCCGAGCACATTTCTCTCTGTTTTCCCCTTTCATTCATTCCCCTCCTCTGTTCTTCCCCATTGCCTGAGCTCAATCTTCAATTTTGCCAAAATTTGTGAAGATTTGAAGGCCCCCCATCCATCCAAGTGATCACAAAGGTTAGCAACTTTGTCCTTTCATCTCTCATTGCTAGATTAGCTCTTGCAATGCTCTATAAGTATATTGATTTGTAGGTTTTAGTTCAGGAGTAATTATATGTGGTAGTTTATTTGATTTATATGCAATTTGAATTCAAATTAACTCTTAGTTTGTATATGTAGGTGTGGTTTACTTAGTGCCTTCCCGTCCTCGTCCTAACCACCGTCGATCGCCCGCACCGTCCCGTCGCCGGCACCACCTTGGTGAGCCTCTTGTTCTTATCTTTTTTATATAAAAAAAATCATGTTTGTGTGGTTTAGATATATAGTTACTTGTATAATTTTCTTAACCGTACGTTGTTTGTTATACATAGTGGCATGGATTTGATATCCGTCCCCGTCGGCCCTCGTCCGGGTTATGATTCGGATGTGGTATATTCTCTTTTATAACTATTTGTTGCATTTCGTATTTATGACAAATTATGCCCATCGAGTTGACATAAATATTTTTATGTAGGAGCTATGTGAACCGGAAATTCCAACCGACCCTCTTGTCGAGAGGTTAAATGTAGTTGAAAAAGAAAACGATTACTTGAAGAAAAAATTGAAAAGAATTGAGGAGGAGAAGATGAAATTGGAGTTGCATGTTGCCGATGTCGTCGATGATCACAAGATCAAGATAGAGAAAATGCGCTTGAAGATTAAAAAGATTAGAAAATATGCCATTGATAGTGAGGCTTGGTATCATTATGATGTTGGATCAATTGTTACCTTAGTTGTGATCTTGATCGCATTTGTTGTTGCATTTAAATGCTTTAGCTAGAAAGTTTGTATCTTGTTTTATGAGAATAAGTGTGTATGAACTTGTATTAATTTGGTCTTTTTGGTGTTGTGTAATGAAGATGAGCCGGCAATGGATGTACGATGACCGATGCTCTCCCCAGATCGTTAATGGCGTGCGTACTTTTTTGCTTGCGGCTGAGGCAAACAAGCAAGCGGATGGTTTTATGTGTTGTCCATGTGCTGGATGTAAGAATGATCGAAATTACTCTAAGTCAAAAATCATTCACGTCCACCTGTTTGAGTCCGGTTTCATGCCCCAATATAATATTTGGACCAAGCACGGAGAAAGAGGGGTTATGATGGAAGAGAATGAAGAAGAAGAGGATGACGTCAACTATCCTGGCCATGGGTTCTCTGAATATGATGGTACAACAATGGGGGAAGAATTTGAGCCGGCAATGCGGGAAGAAGCTGAAGAAGAGGCATCAGATGAGCCCGCTGATGATTTTGGTTGGGCCATTACCGATGCAAAGAGAAACTACGCGAGTGAAAAGGAGAAGAAGAAGTTGCATCGCATGTTAGATGATCACAAGAAATCGTTGTGTCGTAATTGCAAAGCTAACATGAAAAAGCTAGGCACCACACTGGAATTGCTGCAATGGAAGGCAGAGAATGGTGTATCTGACCAGGGATATGGAAAGTTGATGATAATGTTAAAGAAGATGTTTCCAAAGAAGAACGAATTGCCTGAGAGTACGTACGAAGCAAAGAAAGTTGTCTGGCTTCTCCGTCGAATAAGAAGAGAAGGAAATCTTCTTTGAATGTCTGCTCAGTATGAAGGTCATGTCTGGCTTCTCGTCGAATATAAAGGGAATAGTAAATATAGCAGAGAAGAAGTTCCAGAACTTAAAGTATCATGACTGCCACGTGATTATGACGCAACTAGTTCCAATTGCATTGAGGGGGCTTCTACCGAAAAATGTCCGGTTAGCCATTGTGAAGCTATGTGCATTCCTCAATGCAGTCTCATAGAAGGTAATTGATCCAGAAATCATACCAAGGTTAGAGAATGATTTGGTGCAACGTCTTGTCAGTTTCGAGTTGGTGTTCCCACCATCCTTCTTCAATATCATGACGCACGTCCTAGTTCACCTATGCAAAGAGATTGCCGTTCTGGGTTCTGTATTTCTACACAATATGTTCCCCTTTGAGAGGTTCATGGTAGTCTTAAAAAATATGTTCATAACCGTGCTAGGCCAGAAGGAAGCATCTCCAAGGGCCATGAAAATGAGGAGGTCATTGAGTTTTGTGTTGACTTTATTCCTGACCTTAAGCGGATTAGTGTTGCTGAATCACGGCATAAGGGCAGACTGGGTGGAAATGGCACGCTAGGACCAAAACAAATAATATGTATGGACGGGCATTCTCTCACTCAGGAAAACTACACACTTCTACGAAATTCCACCTTGGTGGCTCCGTATATCGAGGAACACAAGAATATTCTATGCTCCAACCACCCGGAGCAGTCTGACGACTGGATTACACGTGAACAAACAGGGACTTTCGCCGGTTAGTTGCAGACACGTGCCATGCATGACGACGCTGTTGAAAATAAAATGTACTTGTTGTCACAGTTACCATCTTCGAATATAATGACTTTCAAAGGGTACGAGATAAAGGGGAATATATTTTACACGATCACCCAAGATAAAAAGAGCACCAACCAAAACAGTTATGTCCGCTTTGATGTAGCAACCAATAGGGAAAATGACTCATATTATGGTTACATAGAGGAGATATGGGAACTTGACTATGGACGTGGTTTGAAGGTTCCTTTGTTTCGGTGCAAATGGGTCAATCTAACATGAGGTGGGGTAATGGAAGACCCGCAGTACGGAATGACAACAGTGGATCTCAACAATCTTGCATACGCAGACGAACCATTCGTCCTAGCCAATGATGTGGCGCGGGTTTTTTATGTGAAGGACATCTCTACCAAGCCGAGAAAAAGAAAAGATAAGGAAGCGAATACATCATACGATGAGCCAAAGTGCCACATAGTTCTTTCAGGGAAAAGAAACATCGTGGGAGTGGATGACAAGACAGACATGTCATAAGATTATGAGAAGTTTTGGAGCGGGCAAGTCTAAAAGGAGGCGACCTCAGTTTACTCGTTGCAATAGAAGAGGCTCGAACGGGGGTGTTCACGCCCAACAGAGAGAACGACGAGCTTACGCGCGCCCTAAAGAATCCTGAACACATGGAAAAGGCATCGTTCCGTGGTTTGAGGGGTTTGCGGACTGGAACACCGACTACAGAAGCCGTGCGAGAAAGATGATGCAGGAGGAGAAGAAGAGGATGCTAGAGGAGGAGCAGAGGAATCAGGAAGCGGACCGCCTTCAATGCCTAGTGAGTTTCCAGACTTATATATCTGAAAAGTACCACTTTGGAAAAACCGTAGGGAATCTTTGTAATAGTTAGGGTGCTTATGTGTTTGGCATTTGAAGCGTGTAGTTTTGTACTTCAGACAAATGTCATCAATTTTCAACCCTTTCTGACTTCATTTGCTATTTTTCATGCATTTACTTTTTTTAGCTAAATGACCCTGAAATTGAAAAGCACTACAAATGAACTTTGAAAAGGTTGAAAGTTGGCATGGTATCATCATTTCACCCACATAGCATGTGCTAAAAAGTTGAGAGGGTTACGGCAAAAACAGGATGCACTTCGTGTAGAAAATGGACAATCTCTTTCGAAGTATCAGAGTTTTGGACGAAAACTCATCTGTTACAAAGGTGTTTTATTTTTCTAAACTTATTTCAACTCCAAACTATTCGTGCGTTCAGTATGCACCATTCAAAGCCATGTCATCAATTTTCAACCTTTCTTGCTTCATTTACTATTTTTCATGCATTTACTGTTTTTTTAGCTAAATGACCCTGAAATTGAATATCACAACAAATAAACTCTGAAAGGTTGAAAGTTGACATGGTATCATCATTTCACCCACATAGCATGTGCTAAAAATTTGAGAGGGTTACGGTAAAAACTGGATGCACTTCGTGTACAAAATGGACAATCTCTTTCGAATTATCAGGGTTTCGGACGAAAACTCATCTGTTACAAAGGCATTTCATTTTTTAAACTTATTTCAACTCCAGACTTTTGTGCATTCATTATGCACCATTAAAAGCCACGTTATCAGTTTTCAACCCTTTCTGGCTTCATTTGCTACTTTTCATGCATTTACTATTTTTTGAGCTAAATGGCCCTGAAATTGAAAAGCACTACAAATGGACTCTGAAAAGGTTGAAAATTGGTATGGTATCATCATTTCACCCACATAGCATGTGCTAAAAGTTTGAGAGGCAAAAACTAGATGCACTTCGTGTAGGAAATGGACAATCCCTTTCGAAATATCAGGGTTTCGGACGAAAACTTATCTGTTACAAAGACATATCATTTTTTAAAACTTATTTCAACTCCAAACTTTTTGTGCATTCGGTACGTACCATTCAAAGCCACATCATCAATTTTCAATAGTTTCTGACTTCATTTGCTATTTTTCATGCATTACTTTTTTTTGAGCTAAATGACCCTGAAATTGAAAAGCACTACAGTTGAACTCTGAAAAGTTTGAAAGTTGGCATGGTATCATCATTTCACCCACATATCATGTGCTAAAAAGTTAAGAGGGTTACGGCAAAAACTAGAGACACTTCGTGTACAAAATGGACAATCTGTTTCGAAGTATCAGGGTTTTTGACAAAAGCTCATCTGTTACACAGGTATTTCATTTTTTTAAATAACCTAAGTATTACCAAGTTCAATATAATGATAAAACACACTAATATTAAACTAAAAAAAAAGAATCACTGAAAAATCTACTTTCAAAGTAAAGTTTTTCACAAACTGGTGATTCACACAAATTTCAAATAATTGAAATTTAAACTATTCAAATTTGAAAACTCCTTGCACTACCGAAAAGTTTATAATTTTTTACCTAAAGTAAAAAATATTCACAAATAAATTCTAAATAAATAAAAAAAACAACTCAGAAATAAAAGAAAATAAATAAAGCTGAAAACAAAAAAGTGAAAAATAAATATAAAAAAGCCTACTGGGCCACAATGGCATGCATACGACTAGAAACCCGACCTGTAGTTGGGCCAGGATGTAGGCCCGCAAGGCCCAGTAGGCCCATAGGGCAGCGCAACACAGGTAGGCCGAGAAGACCTGCTTTGGAGAGGAGCTCGAAGGAGCAGCCGCGGCTGGGTTTATAAACCAGTGTGGCTGCCCTTCGCTCGGCGAGGTGGGACTAAACTTCCTGCACCGCGCACACGGGGAGCACAGGCCTTTAGTCCCGGTTGGTTGCTCCAACCGCGACTAAAGGGTGGTCTTTAGTCCCGGTTGGAGCCACCAACCGGGACTAAAAGCCTGTGCTTCCCATCGCTTGGCCTAGCCAAAACTGACCTTTAGTCCCGGTTGGTGACATAATTGATTTGTATATATATTAAGAAATCAATCTTTCTTCTATTAGCCCTCCGGATCGAGCAAATCTTCTACAAGCAGCATGACAGTTCGAGGCCCGGCCAAAAAGTTGAAGGATGGCGTAAAGTACAACATTGATGCCATCAAACCTAATGGCGAACCACGCGAAGCTAAGAAGAATGCGAGCAAGTTCATTCGTCAATGCGGAGTTATTGTGAAGGACCAAATCCCGATCTCCATTCAAGAATGGAAAAAGCCAGCAAAGGGACATCCATATGTTACTTTTGTCGACCAAAGAGCAAAAGATCGGATTTCGGAATCTCTCATCTCACATTTCACCCTACCAGATCAGTTCAAAGATGCAGATGTGGAGAAAGTCAAGAACGCTGCTCTTAGGAAGATGGCGATAGCATTCAACAACCAAAAAAACTATATGGGCCGCGTACGTGAAAGCCGGAAAGCAGACTCCAGAATTCAAGAGAACACTAGAGAAGGCAAGAGATCACTGGGACGCTTTCGTGAAATTCTAGGAATCGGAAGTAGCTCAGGAACGGTCGAGAATAAACAATATCAATGTCGCGAAAAAGATATGGCAGCATAAGCTGGGACCAGGTGGCTACGAGGTGGCCCGGCCTAAGTGGGATCTCGCTGAGCAAGAGATGATGGATGTAGGGGTCACTCTAGTTACATTGAGTTGCCCCCCTAGGTGCAGGACTTGGTTCAATGCGCATGGGGGACGTTGGACCCAAAGACAGGCGAGGTTTTGGAGCGGGCAAGTCTTAAAGGAGGCGACCTCAGTTTACTTATTGTAATAGAAGAGACTCGAACGGGGGTGTTCACACTCAACAGAGAGAACGACGAGCTTACGCGCGTCCTGAAGAATCCTGAACACATGGAAAAGGCATTGTTCCATGGTTTGAGGGGTTTGCGGACTGGAACGCCGACTACATAAGCTGTGCGAGAAAGATGATGCAGGAGGAGAAGAAGAGGAGGCTGGAGGAGGAGCAGAGGAATCAGGAAGCAGACCGCCTTCAATGCTTAGAATCAAGGCACACGGAGTTGGTACTCGCTTTCCAGCGGCAGCAGCAGCAGATCGACTCACTTAGCCAGGAAAGGGGGTCGCAGCGGCAGCAGCAGAAGCTAGCGGATCCAGCATTGGATAGCACCGCGCCATCCATGCCAAGAAGCAGCGTGGGTTCCGCCCCCGGCGATGAGGCATTGCTGGATAGATACCCTGTGGATGACATCATATATACGATATTGTGAGCTACACTTTAAAATGAAGAACATATCCATGAAGGTGGTGGACGGCGTTGCTTACACAAATACCCCTGAAGCAACCTTCCATTGCAATCCGATTCCAGTTGGCTATGCTCATGTCGTGGTTGATGAAGTGGTTGCACAATATTTGGGGCTAGAGCTTGACATTCCTGGAGGTGATGACGAGCGCACAGTGGGAGAGGGCATACATCGTATCATTCTATGGAGAAAGGATTGCATCGTCTTTCCAAGGCCGCCGACACCGTGTCAGCCGGCTCCTCCTCCAAGTCCGCCACCGCGTCAGCAGACTCCCGCTCCTCCAAGTCAGCCACCGCCTTAGCAGACTCCTGCTCCTCCTAGTAAGCCAACGCGTCAGTCCACTCCTCCTCCAAGTCCGGCACCGCGTCAGCCCACTCCTCCTCCTCCAAGTCCGGCACCGCGTCAGCCCACTCCTCCTCCTCCAAGTCAGGCACCGCATCAGCCGTCTCCGCCGCCTCAGCGGGCTCTACCGCCTAAGCAACAACAGAAGAGAGGCACCGCAGCTACGGCGGCTAGCGGTACAAGTATAGAAGGCAAGAAATATAGATTTGGTCCAAGCCTCAAGCCTGTTCCGATGTTGCCTTACGACCTGGCCGAAGAGGAAAACGAAGCCGAAGTGAGGGCCCAATTGAGGGCCCATTTTGGGTCGACGCCGCCCGTCCGGATGACGTCTGTCTACTCTCGCGCTCGCTCTATAGCCTCAAACAGGCACCGTGGGCGTGGTACCAATGGATCGCCGGCTTCCTCATCGAGCTGGGCTTCGTGTCGACACGGTCCGACGCGTCATTGTTCGTCTACCAGCATGGAGGGGACGCTGCACACCTCCTCTTGTACGTTGACGACATCGTGCTGGCGGCCTCCAGCGAAACGCTTCTTCGCCGCCTCATATCATGCCTCCAGAACGAGTTCGTGTTGAAGGACTTGGGCGCTCTGCATTACTTCCTCGATGTCAAAGTCACCTGGCGCGGCAGCATGACGAACTGCAAGACCGCTTCCACTCTAGTTGACACCAAGGCCAAGGTGCCCTCGATGGACGGTGTGCTCGCCACGGATGGCTCATTCTACCACAGCATCGTTGGCGCGCTGCAATATCTCACGTTGACGCGTCCCGACCTGACGTACGCGGTGCAGCAAGTATGCTTGCACATGCATGCGCCGCGGGACGTCCATTGGGCCTTGGTGAAGCGCATACTCCGGTACATTCGCGGCACGCCGACCCTTGGCCTCATGCTGCCTACATCGTCATCTCTCGACCTCGACTGGGCGGGCTGTCCGGACATGCGCCGCTCTACCTCGGGGTACTGCCTTACCTCGGGCCGGCGCTCATCTCATGGTCTTTGAAGCGGCAACCCACGGTCTCGCGCTCGAGTGCCGAAGCCGAGTACCGTGCCGTGGCGAACGCCATCGTTGAGTGTTCATGGCTACACCAACTGCTCACGGAGCTTCACTACCCCGTCTGTCATGCCACGGTGGTGTACTGCGATAACGTGTCTGCGGTCTACATGTCTGCCAACCCAATGCATCATTGCCGGACAAAACACATTGACCTTGACATCCATTTTGTACGAGAGAAGGTCGCGCTCGGCCACGTCCGGGTTCTTCACGTTCCTTCCTCGCAGCAATTCGCCGACATTATGACAAAGGGACTGCCGCCGTCTATTTTCACAGAGTTCCGGTTTAGTCTCTGCATCACCGCCGGCGAGGCTTCGACTGCGGGGGTGTTGAAACTGCTCGTGTAACCCGCTACGTTGGCAACAGATCACCGCTGCTATGGCAGCCAGTTTGTTAGAGCATTACTAGTAGTACCCCTAAACCCTCAAACCCTAAAAAATAACCGCTTTTTTGCGGGCTGCAACAAAAAAACGCAAAGACTAGAACCCCTAAACCCTCAAACCCTCAAAAAAAAGCAAGGGTCCAATCCTCAAACCCAATTTCAAACCGTAGAAGTGAGGGTTGGAGGGGGGCGCTCGACCCCAGCCCGCACTCCCTTCCCCCGTCGCGCGGGAGGGAAGTTTCCGTCCCCAACCTCCCCGCCTCGCCTCCCCGCCCGCGCCCGGCCCGGCCCCGGCCGCCCGTCCCAGGCCTTCCGCCCGCCGCCTCCCGCCCGGCGCCCCGCCCCGGCCTCCTGCCCGCCGCCTCCCGCCCCGCCGCGCCCCGCCCCCCTCCTTGCACTGGCCGCTGGCGGCTGGAGGCTGTGCTTCCCCTTCCGCCATCGTCCTCTGCGCCGGCGTGGCTGACGCGGACGGGGAGGGAGAGCAGGACGGCGCGCCTTCCCCTCGGGCCTTCCCCCTTCCGCTCGTCCGCTCCCCTTCCCTACCCTGCTCTCTTCGACGCCTTGCTCTGCTCGACGCCTCGACACCACTGACGCTCCGGCAATCCACAGGCCCGCAGCTCCTCTCTCTGCTCGACTGTGGGGCGTCGGCTGCTCTCTCCTTGCTCGATTGTTGGCTACTCCTCTCCCTGCTCGAGGCCACCAGCGCTCAAGCAATCTCCAATCCAGCAGCTGTAAGTACGCTGTACTCTGTACATATCCTAGCTATGCTGCAATAGAAAGGTTGGTTGGAAACTTGTGAGTAATTTCAAGTTAATTTGAGATTTGTAGTTAGCCTTGAGAAATTTAAAGAATAGAGAATAGAGATTATGTTGGTTTAATCTCTTTCTAATCTGATAAGTTGGGCTGGTGGATGTGTGTAGTGTACTTCTGATGGACAGAACAGAACTGACACCTCAAGTTCAGATTTCAAGTAGAGATTTTGTTCGATTTTCTTGTTTTCAAGTCCTTTAGGCTTTAGTAGCATTTTTCGAAAATAATGGCAGTGGTAGGCTGGTAGCTATAGCTTGTCATATATTAAGAATTGGCTTTGACATACATAAAGAACTATCAGTAGTAGACTAGTAGTATGTTCCATTTCTTTTTTACTGTCTTGAACTCTTGATAGCTTATGTATGTGTCTTTTCTCTGCAATAGTAGGCGACCAGCAAGATGTCTTCATCAGGTGCCAGCTCCGCAAATACAAGAACAAGAAAAGAAGCAGCTTGGGAGCATGCTTTACCAATTACAGATGAGTTTAGGACAAAGAAAAGAGCAAATGTGTGCACTGCTGGCTATTAGTGCTAAAAACAAGGATGAATCATTGAACAAAATGTTGACGCTGCAAGATGAATGATGATCAAGAGTGCACAAATGTTAAGTCAGAATGATTATTGTTTTATGTCAAATGTGATGAAATTTGTGATATGTCATATGATGAAATGTGATGAAATGTGTGATATATGAAATGACAGTTTTAAAGGTTGGGGTTGAGGCAAAGACTAGAACCCTCAAATCCAACCCTTAAAGCAGTTTACGGGTTGGGTTTGAGGGTTCTAGTCTTTGCCCCTGTTTTTCAACCCTTAAAAGTGTCAAAAAGTGACACTTCTTAACCCTTAAAACTGCTATAAAAGTTTGAGGATTTAAGGGTTTTACTAGTAATGCTCTTAGCGCATGCACAGGATCAGCTAACGTCTTATCCTATCTTCATAGCTTATCTCGGTAGTTAGCTGATCCATGCAACTCTTGTACATGTATAAATACCCGTGATGTCAATGAACAAAGTGTGCAGCAAACAATCTCTCTTCCTCTAGCTTACACTGCATTCTGCCGAGGACGTAGGGCGCGAACACCTCATCATCATCGGCTGATACCTCGAGGACGACGCGCGCTACAGTGCCCTGCGTCTCGCCCTTGCTAATACCAGTGAATTAGCCGGAGGAGCCCCAACAGAGACAGAGCAAACTGGCACTGTTGCATGGGCCACATGGTGGAGGCACTACCGCTGTTGCATGGGCGCAAGTACAGCCATGAACAAAGGTTTCTAATAAGTAGTTATGTGAATACCACAGCAATAAAATGACTGCTGCTGCACGTCATGGTTGAGGCGTCGGTCAGCGGCTGTGGCGCGCTACTACTGGTGGGTTTGCTCGATCACCGCTGGGCTCGATTTGGGGATTTTAGGCTGAGGGCACGTGTCAGCTCCTAGATAGATTTGTATAAATTGTTATCCAAACCGAAGCTAGTGGACCAGTTTTATGGGGTTTTCAAGATTATGTATGATTTTGTTATCTCTCTGCAAGTTTATGGACCGTGGGTGTAATTAACTCTATTTTTCATCTAAATTGACAACAAGAATTGTGGTCTATTTATCTATTATACATGTCTTAGTGAGTTCCTTATAGACCTATGGAGTGTAGAGAGCAAATTAATACATGGTAGAAAGTAAGCAAGTAAACTTGAAAAACAAATTGGCATTCACAGTCCCTGTATTATTCTACCTGAAATATCTGTCATTTCTAGAGTTTGACATCTAAAATCTGACATATGCAGTTTCTTGAAGATGGGGAAAAGAGAGTAGTGCTTGGTTGTTTTACCCTGAATCGGTACCTCTAGCTACCAGATGAACTAACCTGAAAGATGATAATTCAGTTTAGTTATATATGATCCTCAACTAAGTGCCCTTTCTCAGATCATGATGGTCCCTAATTTGGTGAGTTGTCTCTCTTGCATCACACCTTGCAGCCTTAGCGCTTGAATTTTTTTCGCCCACTAATCATTGATTTTGTCAGATTACACTCTCATACTCCATCAGTGTTAGAAGAATTGTTGCCGACGGCAAGTGGATTGGTGGTCATCTCAAAATCAAACCCATCGAGCAGCCCCTTATTCTATCTCAACTTTTCCTTGAGAATTCTGCTTTGGGCATGCATGTATCCTGGGCGTATTAGTTGTCCAGTCCAGTGGTCATTCTAGAGTATTATTTTGGATATTGGCCTTATGGTGCTATCTTCATTGGTGATTAAATGTTGGCAGCAGAAGTTCATGTTACAGAATTTATCATCCTATATTCCTATATGTAAATATCGATTACCATTTCTATATGGGACTTTTCGTGCTAAGTGGTTCCAATCTCTACTTTTTTTTTTCGAAAAGGGGGGTTCGCCCCGGCCTCTGCATGAGAACGTCCAATCTCTACACTTAAGCAACCAAACTAGAAAGTGCTGCTATAAGCTAAATTTGTGCGTAAGGGTAAATAAGTGAACACGGCTATCTTTCCACTGGAAATCCCTATAGCTGAGTGCTAGTTAATCGGAGTGGGTTGTAATTAAGCTCAAATTTTTAAATCTAGGCTGATACGACCGATATATAGGCCATATATCACTTTTGGGTCTCTACCGATATGAACATAACATATCATTTGGTAAATATCATTTTCCAACATATCATTCGATATGGACTGAAATATCGACCTATATATGGCCGATATCTAGCCCGATATGTCCACCGATATAGAATGTTACGTAGATGACAATAATTATTTATTAGAAAGCAGTGAAATAATATTATGCATTTAGAACTTCATTATATATATTATCAAAGTCATGCACAGTGTTTCATACAAAGGCATATATATCGTATTGTTTTTAATCATAGAGTAAGGATTTTGCGAATTTTCCTTAATATTTTCTTAATCAATAAGTTAATAAACTACGAATCTAAAAGTCTTATGTTAAAGCATTGACATCAATATTTTCTTTTACTAAAAATAAATGTTTTGAACAAGAATAATGAAAAAACAACTAGACATATTTTCTCCGATATATCTACATATCGTCCGATATATCACCCGATATCCGACATCCGATATGTCGAAGCCAAACTGATACGAACTCGATATCTGATATTTTGAAGCTTGATTGAGCTTGATTTACTTGATCTTCTATTTGCATTTTCTGTTAAGTATGAGGGTGACTCATCATCATGAGATCGATTGGTCGAGGGCTCTTTCTATTCATGTAATCCCAGTCGGTGAATTTGACTCCGCAGAAGAAGTCAATAATGAATCAAAGAGCTCACGCATGTAATGAGTCACTAGGGATTGATAAATCGAATGCAACTGGACAGTACAAAAAGAATTGGAGAAGGGGTTATGCACGAGCAGTGGAAGGTGACTTAGCAACATTAGTCCTTTCCAATAGAAATGAAGTAAAAGATCTCTCTGTTATCTAGATGAAAGATCTCATTTTTCTATCGCTCTACCTCTTATGCGTCACTGTCAGCCGTGCGTGAGTTCAATCATTATCGGGTAAATGCATAGAACCACCACAATCGTGTCACGGTTAGCGGAATACCATCACTTTACGATTCTAAACATTTTTCACCGCACCTGAAACTGACAGTGGCAAAAAACACTGATGTTAGCTAAGCGTTTGAATGACGTCAATAAATGACCAGACCCGTCCGTCAGGTTGAGTTGGAAGGAAAAAATGCCACACACAGACAAATTGACTTGGGTCTTCTTCTTCTTCCCCTCTATCTCTCTTTGTGGCAATACATCAAGCACCTGTTGAGCTCATGCTAGCATGCATACGCCGCTGGCTCCAGCTCACACAAGCAGCTACCCCACACAAGAGCTCATGCTAGCACGCGCACAAGCACATGGAAGCTCACGCTAGCACTTACAAGCACACACGAGAGCACGTCACTGGCCACCGCTTGACCCACCTTGGCTAGCAATCTCTCTAGGTCTGGCCGGTATGTCCAAGAGAACCGCCCCACTAGCCCGGGCCAATAGCTCCTGTGCGACGTTTTTGAGGTAAATTGGCAGGGGTGCGACGTAGTTTGAGCAAATGGCTGTGGTGCGAGACATTTGAGCAGGTAAATAGCCCACACACGACATGGCTGTTAAACTCAACTGATGCCCTCGTTACCTGTTGGGGGCTGGACCCACCACTTATCCACGCAAGCGCGGGACCAACCACTTGTTTATTCGCGGGACCCACCTCCTCGCAGCTAGAAGAGACGAGCGCCCGTGCCCGTCCGCCCGCCGCCGCCCATTCATCCCCTTTCCCCAATCTTTCTCTTCTCCGGCGACCTAGCGCAAATGTCTACCTCCTCCGCCGCGCACTCAAAATGGCGACAGTATGGACCAGTGCTGCTCACAAGGTGCCCTGACTGCCCACGCCCAGACCCTCTTAAACGGTTGGTCACTAAGAGGGATGACAATGGCAATCTTGGGCGGGAATTTGTGAAATGCTTGAGCAAACCAATGACAGGAAGGGATGGCAAGGTTAGATCTTAGTTCTTAGCCCGTTCTTTCGCTGTCTTTTGCTCTGATTTCTCCATATTTTGTTTTTTCTCCTTGAATTTGGGATTTAGGGTTCATGTTGTTCTTTTCAGATCTTGAAGAAATGTTACCATTTTGAGTGGATTGATGAATATGTTGATAGGATTCAGTTTGAGGGCTATGTTGATTCGAGCGTGGCCGCAACCTGGGAGCTCAATTTGGGCGGGATGCCGCCGATTGCTGTGGAGAATACGGGGAGCTCGGGCGGAGGGGCGGGCAGACTCGTGCCGATGGCGATGTATGCGCGCAATGCTGAACTGCATGCGGAGTCCGAACTGACCGAGGAACTGAAGAAGATTAAGAAACATCTAATGCAGATGATCGATTTGCAGAAGCAAGCAAATATCATGGCAGGGGGGGTTCTATTGTTGTATCATTGCTCTGTTTTTGTTTTATTTGTTGTTCATCCATCATTAAAATGGGCATTTAGGCCTGTCAGGCTAGAGGATGTGATCTGTGCGCCATGTCAAGTTATGTATCTGAATTGAAGCAGCAATTTGGAACACAAATTATTCAGTATTCATGCTTTGTTTCCTCTGTTTTTGTTCTTCAGTTATAAGAGTACACACCCAAATTCAGTTTCTAGTAAAATACAAAATTGGGCTGCTGAATAGATGTTGGGTCGTGACCAGCCCACCCGCGTAGGGGCACCAGCCCGCCCACCTCTCACTTCGGCAAATAAAATGGGGCCCAATAAAATGTTACTTGTTTCAATTTTGGCCTTTTTCTTGCACTAAATTTTGTGATGGATCATTTTTTGCCCAAAACTAATGCATGTCTATGGTTCCATGAACTAAATGAGTTGCATGCTTGCATGAAGTGCCCGAAGTAAATTAGTTTGCATTTCCTCCCATGTCCATAGTGGGTTTGCATGGGGCTCCTAGTTGCATGTCCATGGTTTGGCCAATATTTTCAAGATGGTGTGTGTGGTGAGGGCGCCCGTGTGGTGATTGGGGTCTAGAAACCCGGGCCCGTGGCAACCCATAGCAACACACGAATAATAAGCAAAAACAATCCATAGCAGTCCACAAAAAATAGCACGAAATACACAATATATATAGTAGCATAACGATTATATAGAAGCATAAAGATTCCAACCCATAGTTCCATGATAGCCTTACAACTCCATGATAGCCTTACAACTTAAAGTACTAATAAAACTTAATAATAGTATCTTAACGATTACAACTTAAAAAAACTAATACGATAGATCTCGCTAGATAGATAGGGGGGCACCAAACGCGGGTTCTTCGGGTTCTTCTTCTCCTCCTCCTCCGGGGCCACCTCGCTCCTCCGGGCGCCGCCCTTCACTCCTCCCCCCCATTGTTGATGGGGTACGGGAGCGTGTGCATAACGCCGTTGTTGGGGAAGATGCCGTTGAAGTCGGTGTAGATATTGTAGGTTGTGAAAGCTATGAACTCACAACCAACCCAATACGCCGCCGAGGAGATGGAAAGCATCGAAAGGATTAGTGAACGTGGCGAGGAGCCCAACCACAATGCCGTTGTGGTTGACCTCCTCAAGATGGTACATCCGAGGAGAGCAGCTGGGAGGTGGCGGAAGCCGCCCCAAGGAAGAACTCCGTTAACTCCTTGCGCCCTCCACCTCGAGATCGCCCAAACCCTAAGGGTTCTCTCTACATACACTCCGTCCGGGTAGAGCCTTTCCGGCACGGTTGGGGGGAAGCGGTAGGTGGGGCCGGTGTACTGCATGGTGGCAGGGTGGCTCGAGGGCTCGATCGGGTTTGCTGGAGAAGAAGGAAGAAGGAGGGCAGAGGAGGCGGATGGGGTGTGGATGAGGAGGGAGAGGAAGACGATAGTGCCCGGCTTAAATAGCCCAAGTGCGACGTGGTTTCACCCGTAGAATTAATGGGCGGGCGGCGTTTGGTGGGGGCGTGGCGCCCCATGAAAGTGTGTACACGAGGGGGTGGCGGCGTTTGGTGGGAGCGTGGGAAACGGGTTGCGATCCTTCTGTGCCACTGGTCGCGGGTCAAGGAGGACGGGCTCACGCACGCGCCTGTGCCGTCGTGGGTCAAGGGGACACGCCTGTCCTGGGTTCTTTGCATGTGCCGCCCGTGCATTCATGCCCTAGCCCATTCTTGCTAGTGCCTGGCTAGAGGGCAACGTTCGGTCGATGGGGGGCCCGTCGATGGGAGTCGTGACAAGTGACAATAATGGACGCCTTCATTTGCCCATCTTGTAACGGGCAGCACGCCGTTTGAACTGCACCGATGCCCCGATACCCCATGCCAGTATTGCGTCCTCAAAGAGGAGCACGCCATGTACAGCACGCCATGCAGTGTTCGCTTTTTGGTTGTCTTCATCGGGCTGCTGCATTGTGGCCGGGTGCATGCTTTGATGGGATGATGCATTGCTTCTAATGGTAGGCATGTGACAGCTTACTGCGTCGATAGGGGTGGCGGAGCAGGGCTACGTCGAGGTCATGCATGCAACGGGCCCGCATGCAACGCACGGCGCGTAGTTCTGCGGCTGGGCATGCATGCTGCGGGTAGGCTCAGGCACGCATGCAATGATGGAAAGGGCACTGCGTAGGCTTGGTCCATGCACCGCGTCAACTCTTGCTGTTGGATTCAAATGAACGGTCCTGATGCCCCAACGAGAGAGGCGGATCCAAACCCCACCGATTCAACCAATCAGCGCGCCTCATGCGGATCGATGCACACTGTAGCTAACCCTAGCGCCTGATCTCAACCGTCCATGCACAACGATCGACGGCCCGGTAGTGTGCGGGGTTTTGAGGGGTTTTGGGAGGAGTTTTGAGGGGTTTTGGCTGATTAGAGTTGAGCATAACTAATTCAAAAAAAATCAAAAAAATATAAAACTTGCGCACATAGTCTTATTATGTCGTGTAGTAACGAGAAAAAAATATAAATATGGTTTACATACATTTTTACGAAAATTCCTTCACAAAATTGTCACTTCTCGAACAATGTAGTATGGAGTTCAAGGATGAGAGTAGTGGGCACCTGAGAGAGTAGGCGGGGTTTTGAAAATGAGAAGTGTGTAAACCTCACCAAAACTTCATTTTGGATTGACTAAGAAAGATCTTAACTTACTTTTCTCATTTTCATGTTTTAAACTTGTTTTATATATAATTTTCTATTAAACCTTGTTTTCTCAAAAAAAAAAAAATAGAAAATTAATTCAATAAATAGTGAGACTTTAGATGTACACTAGATAGGTAGAATAGATGTGTAGAAAAATTATTTGGCTGATTTAGACAAGGTGCCAAAAAAACTTGCTTAAATATGAGGCCGTTTACCCTACCTATGGAGGTCATTTGAGACACGCTTTTCATTACTATGAGTTCAACTTACCAAAAGGGCTCGGAATGATCAGCAAGCAAACATAATTTCAGTTGAGGTAGTTTAGATAGCATTAAAACATCAATACCCCATCCCTAATTCAAATTTGAGCCCTAATTTGAATTTAAATTTGAATTTTATTTGGCTGGTAGGTACCAACAAACAAGTTCGAATAGAAATACGGGGATACATAGTGACTACCAGTACGCATCAAGTTACAAATATTATTACATGCCCCAAATTTTCAAACTGTTCTCTATTCTACCTCTTCCTACCACGTCGCGTGCCCTTCTTCGCCTTAGCATTTCTTGTTTTTGGTTCTACTATACCCACAAGTTCACTGATCATCTTGGTTTTCTTCACTGGTCTTTTCAACACCTCGCCAACACCCTCATGATCAGTGTCTTCCGTCTCAATGTTGACAGCAGTTTCAGTTTCTTCAGTGTGTACCTCAACATGGGTTTCTTCAGTCTAAACCTCGACACGCTCAGGTTCAGTTTCAACCTCGAGATCAGTTTCTTCGGTGTGTACCTCAACATGGGTTTCTTCAGTCTGAACGTCGACACGCTCAGGTTCAGTTTCAACCTCGAGAGCAGTTTCTTCAGTTTGAATGTTGACTGCAGCAGGATTTTCTTCAGTCTGCTAAGGCTCAGGCACACTTCTCCTCTTTCTACCGCCACTGACTCTTGCTTTTTTTGGTGGCCAACACTGTTCAACAACAAGGGGTTGACTTGCTCGCTTCCTCCTGGCCATTGGGAAAATGTTATACATATAGTAATTAGAAAAAAGCACCAAATCAAAACAGACAAATAAACAAGAACATACTTTGGCTTATCAGGAGTGTAACGACATTTGACAGATCCCACTATGTGCCCAAGTTCCTGGCACAACTTGCATCTATTTTTGTTACCATTTTGGGCCCTTTTTGGCTTTCCATCTTTCTTTCCCTTCTTACTACTCCCACCTTTCTCAAACCATGCCTTGAATCTACTTTGTTTAGGCCTGCCAGCCTTTCTTTTCGTCAAGGGAGGACACATGGAAAATTCAATGTCCACTTCAGGCCACTGAGACTGATCTGTAAGTGCTGGAATTGGAGTAGCATATGCAACTTTGAATCTTGCTACCGAATAATATTCGTGCAAATATGGGTGCATGTTTATCTTCGGTTGGGATGCTAAAAAGAGAATGGCATGCTCACATGGTTTACCAGTGTGTTGCCACTCGAGGCAAGTGCAATCATGCAATTCAGTGTTAACAACATGTCTCCTTCCAGTTTTGTTATCTCTAACTTCAGCACCCCAAGGTGAAGATTTTTCAACAAACAAATGTGAAAGATTTCTGCTCCTATTGACCACCTGTTGTACCACTGCTGGAAGCTTATCTCCTGCGCACAATCACCTATCCTTCTTCTCAATTCCCACAACCGCATGAGCATGATCCTGATTTGGTCAACCATGTCATGCACAGCAAATCTTTTAACTCCTTCACCTTGTTGTTGAAACTCTCGCCAAATTGTTGTTGATGTGGTCACACTTGATGGCAGTGTTGAATGCTGACCAGTACCATAACAAAGAATGGTAGGTGTTCAGCCATGGACCAAACTCATCACATGCTGCCATTATCTTATCAAGATGATATTTGTGTGTCTGTCTAGTGTAAGATCTTGCTGCTGGCCACATGCGCCCAAATTCTTCTCCTCTAAATTTTTGATCAAATTCATCCACAAATGACCAAGCACTCCTCTCCGCTCAGCATGTGGGAAAACATTTTTCACTGAATTTTCAAGCCCCTTACATGCATCTGTGTGTATAGCCAAAGGTGACACTGGCCCTAGGCACCTTTTCAACTGGATCATGAACCATGTCCATGAAGCCTGCTTTCGATGAAACAAGCCAACAGCAATAGGAAACATCCAGTTGTGTCCATCTAGAGCATTGCATGCTGCCAATGACCATTCCACTTGCTGTCAAAAATGATAAGTCTATGCTCAAATATGGGCGGCACCTGCTTTGAACCCATCGATGCAAGGCTTCAAAGCCATAAAAACTTGGAGAACTTGACTTCACCGAGGGTGATACCTCTGTATCTATCTCCACAACACTGCCATGTGACCTCTTTTCCACCTCTGCTTTGAAGTTGTAAAGCATCCTAAATGTATTTGCCCAATCACCATATAAATTTTTCATTGCCCTTTGTTTTGCCTTCCACACTGTGGTATATTTCAGTTTAATGGGGTACATCTTTTCCAAGTCTACTTTGAGTTTCTTGGCAGTAGTGTTTGGTGTTTTGGCTAAAATTGGGGTGATCTTTTTCGCAACCCAAAGTTGTGATGTCATGGTTGATACTGTCTGTGAACTTGTAATACAAGTATGTTGATTGGGGATTTGGTTAACCCTGACAGTACTTCCATCAGGTTGAAGTCTAGCAGATATGTACCACTTGCAAGGCTTCACACTACCATCAAATCCTCTGCACCTCGCATAAAACTTCTTTCTATCAGTCCAAACAGTCTTGGCATCAAATTCATGTTTCCTTTGCATAAGTCTTGAAACACATCCTAAACTCCTTCATGCTTGGGAACAACTTGCCTACTTCAATGACATGGTTTTCTTTATCATACACATGCACCAGCTCATCATCATGTGCATCATCTACTTCATCTGCAGCTTGTTCCATCAACTGTCCATCTACTTCTTCATCAGCATTAGCAGGCAAACTAGATTCGCCCTTCTCCTGCTTATCTCTGTCATCAACTGGAATGCCAAAAAGTTTGGCCATCTCAATGTCAGGCATTGGTGCAATGACCAAATCAGTAGGCTCATCTAATTCAACTACATTCCAATCAACATTGCTGCAGTTTCAGTTTCAGTTCCAGTCACATGTCCCTCTTTGGCTATTATTGTAAGTTCAAGTACACATGGGAATCAATGGCCTCTGTAGCCCAATCATCGTCTACCATCTGCGCAGCCAATTGTGATGACACATATCCAACCTTCGAAAAAATGTTCAGATCAACGAGCTCAGCAAAAAAATTAGCCCGTTTGCTTGTCCAGCCGTTTTGCCGATCGATTTCTTCAACAATCTGTTCACCATCTTCTATTCTAACATACTCTCCTTTCCAATCATCAAACCACAACAGTGATACTTCTTCTGGACCCCAAACAATTTTCTCCTAATTTTTCCACCCATTTCTTCACTGCCGTCTCTCCCATGTTCAGTAGAACTTGTGGATCAATCTCTGTAAACTCAACCTCCCATTTAACAATTGTGTCTCTCTCAATGTTTTGTATGCTACCATCAACTAATTTTGCCTTTGATGGAAAGAAATTGACTGTCAATTCGAAGGTCCGATCGGCAGCATCCCCTCTGTCGATGGCGGACAGTGTGAGCCCGTGAGAAAGAGCAGACGAGGCCACCCCTAATTGCATGCAAAATTGGATTGAGAGAGGCGATTACCTATTCAAGTTGAATCTGGCTCCATCTCAGATGCCCACGGGCTCCCTCACAACCTATCGATTCGCAAGCGAAAACAGAGGAAACGAGCTGAGATCTACGGGCCCGAGAGAGGAACGGAAGGCGACTAGGGTTTGAATTCACTCACCATTTTCGAGGACGAAGGCTCCGCCACCGCTAGAACGAGGGCTCCGCCGCCGCCACCGAGAACGCAAGATCCGCCGCCACCGAAGAAGAAGGGGGGCAGAGTGGCGGGCCCGGCACGGTCGGGCGGCAGGGCACGGTCAGCTGTTTTGAGGAACAATTAAGTTGGACCCACATGTCCTAACATAAACGGGCGGGCTTGGTTGACGACCAATTTAACCACATTTAACAGCCATGTCGTGCGTGGGCTATTTACCTGCTCAAATGTGTCGCACCACATCCGTTCGCTCGAACTACATCGCACTCCTGCCAATTCACCTCAAAAACGTCGCACGGGAGCTATTGGCCCCACTAGCCCACGTTCTCCTGCTCGGTGATTTGGATGGAGTCGCCATGACGCCGTCGGGCGCGATATCTTCCTCCGCTCTGGTCAACCCGCATCGTCGTCAAAATTCGCCATCACCGGACCTTCCCAATCCTCCTGCTTGACTCCTCGGCACCTCACCGATCTGCAATCTACAAGGAATGATCTAATTGTTTGTCAATACTTCTTGCTGCTGCTCGAAGTAATTTTAGCTTGAGAGCATGTGGACCGCACAACTGGAGAGTGATGTTCTATTTGGGTGAAGAAAAATACAATTTGTAAGGTATGCAGCAGCATCTCCTTGCCTGGAAGCGATTGCTACAGTCAGCAGTTCTTCCAACTGAGTTCAGCCTTGCCTTCATGCCGGTGCTTTAAGTCAGTTCATACTTTTCAATATATAACATAATGATTCGTCGCAACACGAGCCCCTTCTATTCTCCGGTGCTCTTGGTTCATAAGAATGATGGTTCCTGCCTTCCTGGCGCTTTTGAAATATCCTATGCCAGTTCAGAGTTTTGGATTTTGACCAAAAATTAAATTCCAGCGAAATCTGGCCATTTCGTTCTGGCCTGGTAGATTTGTTTGCCGGCCAAAAGTTTCGTCCCAACCCAGCTTCTGGACAACTTGTGTTGCTCTCTGGTGATATAAAAACGCCAAACAAAGCTTCGAACCCTATGAAGATGTAAAATTCCTCAACTCTTCTCTCTAACTGGCCGCACCGTCCTCGCACCCGATGTGCTCGTGTCGCCCCCTCGTCCTCGCGCCCGATGTGCTCACTTTCTTCCATGGGGACTAGCTGTTGGTTGTGGCACGGGCGTGCTCGTCCGGCAGCCAGAACAGAACCAGCAGGTGCGCGTGCGTAGGCAGCCCAAGACTCGATTCCCGCTGGTTGAGCAATTTTAGGCTCATGTGTGTATATCCAATCAATGGACCCTTGTTGTTCAGCTAGGTTGTACTTTATTCTCGTTGCTATAGGATTTCATTTTTGTGGACAATTTCAATCAATTTTCGTTCAAGAATTCGAATTTTGGAGGATGCTTTTCATCCGAATTTTCCAACAAAAAGAATTTTGCCAATTTTGCTCTTGGGTGGTATATTTAGAAAAACGAAATCCGAAACCTTGTGCCAGTCGCAGGTTGTCCCTAGCTCAGAATAGGTTTGTAAAATATAAATAGGGCGGAGGGTTATACCTTGTTTATGAGTCGAAGAAGGCAACAAACAAGTGGAAGCAATTGATGCTTTTGGTCATTCTACCCCTTGATGCAAGTTTGTACTTGTTAGCATGCTGGCAAGTGGGGATTTTGGCTGGTTTTACCTACTATTGGATTTGAGCCAATGACTCTTGCAGTATGAAATCGATACTCCAACTGCCAAGTCAATTAGATCAACCTAAGTCACGTTAGAGAATAAAAGAGGCAGCCAACCAAAGGACAACCGGATTTCCTCATGAGATGAAGCGCTAAGAAAGAGAAATTTTTATGGCTATACAAAATGAAGCAGCGGCTAGCACACCAGGATAAACCACTTGGTTTACCCCTTGCTTAATGGCATGTGATTTCAACACAGTTCAAGAGATATATGTAAAAATAATTGTTGGAAGGGGGCACTTTACTACCAAGAACAGATGTTGCATTACAAGTATCAATGTGTGCACGAATTAGTTGGTAGAGGCGTCCGAATGATCAATCTAGTTGGTGACTCATCCCTTCGAGAGGAAGATCCGTCTGTCGTCTTAGAGTCGACACGCTCGCTCGTGTGTTGCGTCAAACCTCTGCGTGTTTTCTACAGAGACGAGCTCCACAGTTCTGTCAGAGTTCTTCTTACTACTGCAAGAAATAGGAACTTCTCACTCCGTGTGCTCTATAATCTAAATTTCCAATGTATCCCATTTCTAAAAGATGTCCCCATTCAACCGTCGGTGCTACCTCATTGTAGCCTCTATTTTTGCTCTTCCCAAAGACTTGTGTCCATTGTACGCGATTGTCACACAATTTTTGTTATAGTTTCAAGCATTGCTTCTGCTACGTGAGGAAGCTAGTTACCTATAGATATGGTGCAACGGCAGACCTCATTGCTTCACCAAACTTCACATGTTTGGGATTTTATTTTTCTTCCTTCAAGTGTAGCCACAGCTGTCAAGGAAATAACATCTCTAAGGCACATACAATATATGGGACATTAACACGCGATGGGTCGGGCTCCATCTTGGTAATGAAAATAGTGTTTTGGGGTTTCAAAGAAAAATTATAATGTCCCCCTAGCGCTTCTCTCTCTATTGCCTAACAGTGACGCTTCTTTCTCCTTCACAAGTTTCTTTTCTAGTCAAAATATTTTGCTAGCTTGAACGGTGTTGGCTGAAAGAAAGGAAAAAGAAACAACATCCTTGATACAGCCACAAACTTCTCAGATCTCGTTAATTTCCATCTTGGGGCAATCACCAAAAAAATAGGCGACACACCGACCATGTGCATAAATTAACAAAATATCTAAATCCAAATGATTATGGAAATATCAGTTCATAACCGACACCGGTCATCATAAAGACATGGTTTGATTAATAAGACCTAAAATGGCTTCTTTGATTTGATTCTCATATACGGTTTAATTATTCATGATACGGCATGTTGTAATTAACTAGATGTCCCAAACCAAGGCTTGTCTCATATACGGTTTAATTATTCATCCCGTTCCCCCTCTTATCTCTATTCCATGTCGCCGCTAGGTTTCCATCCCCGCACGCGGCCTCTCGATGCGGGAAATCAGCACCAGTTTCCTTGAAACAGCGCCAATCTCACACCATTTTCTCTTCCGCGTAGGGCTTATGTGTTCCTCGTAAGTTAGGAGTTGTGGTCAAGCCGTTTGTATCCATGTTGATGAGCAAGGCATCCAGCTTCGTGGTGGACCAGTACAAGGTGATGGATGGCATGGAGAAGCACCGTGAGATCCTGGGGCGTGATAAGGCGGCAGTCTTGAACATCATCAAAGATGTGTCGAAAGAAGCTTGGCGTGAAGTGGGTGTCTGGCTTGAGGCCCTCAAGAAGGTACCCTATGAGGGGAACAATTTCTTCAATGAGCTCAAGTACAAGGTACTCCGACGTGACGCCAAAAAGAAGGGGCATTACAATAATTTTTGCTTTGATATCATAAGCCTTTTCCTTGCCCACAACCTCATCGTATTTCCTTTCAGGGTGGGCAAGAAACTCTGTAGAATTGTGCAAACCATTGACGACCTTCTCACATCGATGAATACCTTTGGATCCAAACAGATGCAACCATGCACCACCATCTAAGCAAGGGAGGTTCTAGTGTGGCGGTCATGGGGGCATTGCCCCCCCGCCACACACACACACTTTCCAGAACGTTTTTTACTAGTGCATTCATATGTATATTAAGTACTTCATTAACTATTTGTAACGTGTTTTGCAAAAAAAACTACAACCCTTCATAATGTTGCCCCCTTGTAGGTCCAATTCTAGATCCGCCAGTGCATCTAAGTAGTGGCGCATTACAGATTCCACCATACTCGACTCCGAGAAAGACATTGTCAGGATGTCCAGATAAGAACAGAAGAGTAGATCGTGAGTACATTGACTTGTCAAGCTAGTGACAGGGATCTCATCACCCTTCCATTGTTGGAATGGGTGGCTAGGTGAGAACACCTTTGCTCAGCTTGTCTACAACGACCCAGAAATCTAAGAGTATTTCCAGCTCCAGAGGTGGTGGTGGGTGTCTGATGATTTTGACATTGTTAAGTTTGCAAGCAACATCTATTAGACCAATGAGATTAATCATGAAAAGGCATTGCAGCAACTTCAGAAGAAAGGAAGTGGGAAGAGGTACATTATTGTGTTGGATAATGTATGGAATGAAGATGTTGATAAGTAGGAAAAACTCAAGTCATGCCTGAAGCACGGTGCCAAGGGAATTGCAATACCGACGACCACTCGTAATGCACATGTGGCTCAAATTATGAATACATGCACTAATGGTAGTCTTAATCTCATAAATCTAGATAACGTATTCCTGAAGGAAATAATTGAGACAAGAGCATTCAATTTGCAAAAGCCAAACGAAGTTGAGCTAAGTGACATGGTTAAAAAGATTCTGGATAGATGTGGGGGCTCCCCTTTGGCTGCAAAAGACTTTGGATCTATGTAGAGTAATAAGACTTTAGATTCAGGGGTGTGTATGCAATTGTTTTGCCAAGTCAGCACCTTACAGCCCAGCCCCACTTGTTAGAAAGTGATCAAACGCAGCAAATCACCCGATTAGTGCTATTTGCAACAAGTTTACCGAATCCGCGGTGATCTTTGCAAAAAATGAGTGACCCGGTGGTCTTCCGCAAACGAAGCCCCAAATGTGGTGGTTTTCTGCAATTCACTCATTCTAGGAATCCAGCGATCTACTTGTATACAAAGTGAAGAAAATTTGGCCTGTTCTTATGGGAGCCTATTGGGATCACAATTTTTCTTTTGTACTGTACCACCTGTCGTCGTCCAAAACAAAACGTTCAGAGAGAAAAAGTAGGAAAATATTCCTAATTTGCACTCCCTTTGTAACTTAACATAAGACGTTTTTTTGACACTATCATGGACTCTAAAAATATTATAAAAAGTTACAGAGGGAGTATCATATACTCCTGGCTAGTCTACAACTCTAGATACCGAAAGTTTCAAACATGAAGAAAACTACGAAGAGAATTCCTCTAGAGATATTGGGCACCCTAGAAAGCTTGCGCATTTTCCAGAAGAATGTCTTGTTGATCTGAGAGTAAACATTGCTATGCCTGCCTGCAATGGAGATCAGCTCCACCGCCCCGTTAGAGCTCAACCTGTAGTTGTAACAGGAATCAGATCTTGCCACTAGCATCTTTCTCTGACACAAATTCCCATTGTTTCCCATTTCCAAAATGTATCCACGTTCAACTACTGGTGCCACTCATCGTGATGGCCATTTTCACTATGTCCATGGACTTGTCCATATTGTACACGATTGTCACATGTATCAGTTATAGTTTTGAGCACTGCTTTTTCTACCCGAGGAAGCTAGTTATTTATAGTCATGCTGTAACCACAGACTTTATTGCTTCTCCAAACTTCATGTGTCTAGGATTTTGTTGTTCTTGACTGGAGTGTAGCCATAGTTGGGAACAAAAACCTCTAGGCTCATCCAATTTATTTAGCCTGAAAATGCCATAAATTCGGCCCAATCTTGGTTATAAAAATAGGGTTCTCAGCCTTCCAAAAAAACAGTAATTTACCCAAACGCTCCCCAATCAATTAACTCCCTGTAAAACTTTCGCTCCTAGACAAGCTCGCTTCGAGTCAAATTTTATCGCTACACTGTGGGTACTCTGACATGCTGTTGAGGAAGTAATATCTCTAAGGCTGAAATATATACTCAGGTCTATATAATGATATGCGATTATAACGTTATTTTTAATGCTTCGCACTGATCTACCATGTTAAAATTACCATGGATAAACAGTACATGATTCAGAGTACAAGAAAGAATGCACATGGACAACGATGTTAGTAAGCTCCATCTCGTTCTTCAGTTTAAACAGGCACACGTGTACCATAACACAAATCGTTACCGTGGACAAACTTGCTTCCAAAGCGTTAGTCGACTGACATTTTTAAACTCCTAGAAACTTTGAAACAATTTCAGGAAACAACCAATCTTATTAATATGTTGAAGAAAATTTTCTCATGTTTAATACGTGGCCTTTGGGATTATGGTTTTCTTTTATCTACATGCCACCTATCCAAAACAAAGCGACCAGACAGAAAAGAAGAATTTCATCTACTGCTAATTTCATCTACTTGTCTCTCAACTGTTAGAGATTGTAACGAGGAATTCTCCGACCTTAACATGTGACTCTTCCGCATACGAGCAGCTCCAGCAGCATGAGGGACCTCCGCCGCCGCCTCTCGATCTCCCTCCTCCTGCCACGTCCTTCCTACGATGAGATCCAAAATCCTCTCACCGTCCCATCCAAACCCCCGTGTCACCCCCGCTCGGGCGACTCGCGTAGCACCACAATCCTAGTCGCTGGGGGACACCGCCAAGCTAAGCCAGAGGGCCGATAGAGGTGGCGGGGTTCTCCCTCCCTCCCGCGGCATGGGGGTGGCGTGGGGCCGCTCGGCCGGCGTGAGGACGCGCGGCCGTTTGGGTCGTAGCGGCGCGGTGGCCGACCCTGTTTTTGGGGGCGGCAATGGTTGTGGTCGCTGGTAATGACCGGGCTTCGCCCTGGCCTCACCCTTTGGCAGCGGCAAGGGGGGAGTATGGTGAGGAGGGGACCTAGCGGAGGAGATCGGCCAGCCCTCCCCGGCCACCTCGCAGGTGGCAGCGCGGGAGGGTTAGGTCGTAGGAGGTTAGGTTGCGACAACTCAACTGGCATGACGAAATAATCATGATGAAAGCCAATAAGCTTGCCACTGCGCCTTACTGCTCTGCGTGATACACAGGCAACGCAAGTACTTTAATACTAGATAAAATCGCGAGAAAACTCAAACATTTTTTGAGAAATTTTGAGAAAAACTTTAATACTCAGTTTTTTGCCTGTGTACTTTAAAACACAGGCAAGCATAAGTACTTTAATACTAGACAAATTTTGAGAAAACTCAAACATTTTTCAACACACAAACGAATTTTGGAGCGAACATATTTTTTTGGAGCGGAAACATTTTTAAACTACCCAAAAACTGAACAGGAACAATTTTCAAATTTCAAAACAAAATTTGGAAACACAAACAACTTTGAATTTCCCAAATATTCTTGGAATTTGTGACATTTCTTTAAACGAACAATTTTGAAAGCACGTACAATTTTTGAATGTTGAGAACAAATTTTGAAATGGAGAACAATTTTTAAGCGCGAACAATTTTTGAATGTTGAGAACAAATTTTGAAATGGAGAACAGATTTAGAAGCGCGGACAATTTTTAAAGCATGAACAATTTTGAATGTTGAAAACAAATTTTGAAATGGAGAACAAATTTGGAAGCACGAACAATTTTTGAAAGCACGAACAATTTTTTAATCTTGAGAACAAATTTTGAAATGGAGAACAAATTTGGAAGCACGAACAATTTTTGAAAGTACGAACAATTTTGGAATGTTGAGAATAAATTTTGAAATGGAGAACAATTTTTTAAGCGCGAACAATTTTTGAATGCTGAGAACAAATTTTAAAATGGAGAACAGATTTAGAAGCGCGGACAATTTTTTAAAGCACGAACAATTTTTTAATGTTGAGAACAAATTTTGAAAGGAGAACAAATTTGGAAGCTCGAACAATTTTTGAAAGCATGAACAAATTTTGAATCTTGAGAACAAATTTTTTAAAAGAATGTTCGTGCTTTTAAAAGAACATTTTTGGAAAGTTGCAAACAATTTTTGAAACGGAATTTTTTTTTGAAATCACGAACATTTTTTTAAAAGTTGTCAAAATTTTGAGCAAAAACATTCTGAACAATTTTGTTAACACAAAATAGCTTTTGAAAATTCCGAACATTTTTTGAATTTATGAACAAAATTTGAAAACACGAACATTTTTCAAATTTTGAACATTTTGACGCAAATCCTATTTGACGCTCGTTGCGTCAAAATGTCGGGCAAACGCACAGGCAACCAAGGCGAGCGATTTGAAAAATGTTCGTGTTTTCAAATTTTGTTCATAAATTCAAAAAATATTCGGAATTTTCAAAAACTATTTTGTGTTAACAAAATTGTTCAGAATGTTTTTGCTCAAAATTTTGACAACTTTTAAAAAAATGTTCGCGATTTCAAAAAATGTTTCCGTTTCAAAAATTGTGTGCAACTTTCCAAAAATGTTCTTTTAAAAGCACGAACATTGTTTTAAAAAATTTGTTCTCAAGATTCAAAAATTGTTCATGCTTTCAAAAATTGTTCGAGCTTCCAAATTTGTTTTCCATTTCAAAATTTGTTCTCAACATTCAAAATTGTTCGTGCTTTTAAAAATTGTCCGCTTCTAAATCTGTTCTCCATTTTAAAATTTGTTCTCAACATTCAAAAATTGTTCGCGCTTAAAAATTGTTCTCCATTTCAAAATTTATTCTCAACATTCAAAATTGTTCGTGCTTTCAAAATTGTTCGTGCTTCCAAATTTGTTCTCCATTTCAAAATTTGTTCTCAAGATTAAAAAATTGTTCGTGCTTTCAAAAATTGTTCGTGCTTCCAAATTTGTTCTCCATTTCAAAATTTGTTTTCAACATTCAAAAATTGTTCATGCTTTAAAAAATTGTCCGCGCTTCTAAATCTGTTCTCCATTTCAAAATTTGTTCTCAACATTCAGAAATTGTTCGCGCTTAAAAAATGGTTCTCCATTTCAAAATTTGTTCTCAACATTAAAAAATTGTACGTGCTTTCAAAAATTGTTCGTTTAAAGAAATGTCACAAATTCCAAGAATATTTGGGAAATTCAGAAGTTGTTTGTGTTTCCAAATTTTGTTTTGAAATTTGAAAAATTGTTCCTGTTCAGTTTTTTGGGTAGTTTAAAAAAAAATCCCGTTCCAAAAAAATATGTTCGCGTCTCCAAAATTCGTTTGTGTGTTGAAAAAATGTTTGAGTTTTCTCAAAATTTGTCTAGTATTAAAGTACTTGCGTTGCCTGTGTATTAAAGTACACAGACAAAAAACTGAGTATTAAAGTTTTTCTCAAAATTTCTCAAAAAATGTTTGAGTTTTCTCGCGATTTTATCTAGTATTAAAGTAATTTCGTTGCCTGTGTATCACGCAGAGCAGTAAGGCGCAGTGGCAAGCTTATTGGCTAGCCTAGCAGCTTCCAAGCGATACTGACCACCGTGGCACACAATGCAGAGCGCGGCCTACTAGAAGGGAAATGAGCCGGGTTTTACCCTGTTTACTTTCTTTTCCTGTTTTTACTTTTTTTTCCTCTTTTTTATTTTTCTTCATTTTTACTCTGTTTTCTCTGGGTTTTTTCTTTTGCCCCTTTTCTTTCTTTTTTGTTTGGTTTTATTTTTTCTTCTCACTTTTTCTTTGGTTTTATTTGTTCTTCTCCATTTTTTGGTTTTTTATGTTTGTTTTTGTTTTCGCTCTATATTTCTGTATGTGTTAAAAACATTTTCTTAATAAGTGATCAACATTTCTTGTATATACGTTAACATTGTATGAGCGCTTATTTAACATTTTTCAAATACTTGTTCGGCATTTTAAAACTTATTCAACATTTTCATATACCTATTGAACATTTTCAGAAACTCATTCAACATTTTTAATACACATTCATAATTTTTCAAAACCCAGTCAACATTTGTTAATACTTATTCAACATTTGTTAGTACTTATTCAACATTTTAATACTTATTCATTTTTGTAAATACTTGTTCAACATTTTTAAATTTTGTTTCTAAAATGTTGGACAAGTATTTGAAAAATGTTGAATAAGTATTAAAAAATTGAACAGTATTCAAAAATGTTGAACAAGTATTTGAAAAATGAAAATGTGAACATGTATTTGAAAAATGTTCACATAAGTATTTAATGTTGAGCGAATATTGGAAAAATGTTGAATAATCATTGGGAGAATGTTAAACATGTATACAGAAAATGTTGATCATTTATTAAGAAAATGTTGTTGAGATATAAGAAAATGTAGAATGAAAACATAAAGAAAGATAAATGTTGAACAAGTATTAAAAAATGTTGATCATGTATATAAAATGTTGAACAGGTATTAAGAAATTTGAACAACTATTTGTAGAAATATTGAACATGTATATAAAAAGTGTAGAATAAAAAACAGAAAGAAACAAAATGGAGAATAAAAAAGATGAAAAATCAGAGAAGAAAAGAAAAATGAGAAAAGAAAGAAATCCATAGAAAACCGGAGAACCCACTACAAAGTACCTCTCCCATTGCAAGAAAAATCAATCTAATTGCCCAAACCAAATCAATAGATCGGAGAGAAATACAAAGCTATCTTAATCATGCATAAAGGAGTTCAAAAAAGACTCAAATCATACTCATAGATAATCTGATCATAAATCCACAATTCGTCGGATCTCAACAATGCAACCGCAAAAGAAGATTACATCGGATAGATCTCTAAGAACATCGAGGAGAACATTGTATTGAAGATCCAAGAGAGAGAGGAAGCCATCTAGCTACTAGCTATGGACCCGTAGGTCTATGGTAAACTACTCATATCATCGGAATGGCGGCAAGGTTGATGTTGAAGCCCTCCGTGATCGGATCCCCTTCCGTCGGAGTACCGGAAAAGCCCCCAAGATGGGATCTCACGAGAGCAGAAAAGTATTTTGGTGTGCCCCCTGGTACACCGGTAATATTTAGGTATTTATGGAGCAAAGATTAGTGTTAGAGGAGCATCAGGGGGGCCACAAGCTTGGGGGGCACGCCCCCTCCCTTCTAGGGCGCGCCCTCCGAGCTTATCGCCAACTGGTGGCCCCTCTGACCCTCTCCTGAAGGTTCCTGGGTGTCTTCTGGTCCAAGAAAAATTCTCAAAAAGTTTCGTTTCGTTCGGACTCCGTTTGGTATTGATTTTCTGTAAAAGACAAAAATAAGGAAAAAACAGCAACTAGCACTTGGCACTAGGTTAATAAGTTAGTCCCTAAAAATATATAATATAGCATAATAATGAAGGAAATATGCCTTAGAGGCAATAATAAAGTTGTTATTTATATTTCCTTATATCATGATAAATGTTTATTATTCATGCTAGAATTTTATTAATCGAAAACTTAGTACATGTCTGAATACATAGACAAAATAGAGTGTCCCTAGTATGCCTCTACTTGACTAGCTCGTTAATCAAAGATGGTTAAGTTTCCTGACCATAGACATGTGTTGTCATTTGATGAATGAGATCAAATTATTAGAGAATGATGTGATGGACAAGACCCATCCGTTAGCTTAGCATTATGATCGTTTAGTTTTATTGCTATTGCTTTCTTCATGACTTATACATATTCCTCTGACTATGACATTATGCAACTCCAGAATACATGAGGAACAAATTCTGTGCTATCAAACGTCACACCGTAACTGGGTGATTATAAAGATGCTTTACAGGTGTTCGTTGAGTTGGCATAGATCAAGATTAGGACTTGTGACTCCGTGTATCGGAGAGGTATCTCTGGGCCCTCTCGATAATGCACATCACTATAAGCCTTGCAAGCAATATGACTAATGAGTTAGTTGCGGAACGAGTAAAGAGACTAACCGGTAATGAGATTGAACTAGGTATGATGATACCGACGATCGAATCTCAGGCAAGTAACATACCGATGACAAAGTGAATAACGTATGTTGTTATGCGGTTTGACCGATAAAGATCTTCGTAGAATATGTAGGAGCCAATATGAGCATCTAGGTTCCACTATTGGTTATTGACCGAAGATGTGTCTCGGTCATGTCTACATAGTTCTCAAACCCGTAGGGTTCGCACGCTTTACGTTCGATGACGATTTGTATTATGAGTTATGTGTTTTGGTGACCAACGTTTGTTCAGAGTCCGGGATGACATCACAGACATGACAAGGAGTATCGAAATGGTTGAGAGGTAAAGATTCATATATTGGAAGGTTATATACAGACACCGGAATGGTTCCGAAGAGGTTCGGGGATTTTTTTTCGGAGCACCAGGAGGTTACCGGAACCCCCCGGGAAAGTTAATGGGCCTAATGGGCCATAGTGGAGGAGAGGAGGCAGGCCACGGGAGGTGCCCCCCCCCTTACCCAGTCAGGAATTGGACAAGGGGAGGGGTGCAGCCCCCCTCTTTCCTTCTCCTTCTCCCTCCTTTCTCCTTTCCCCCTCTCCATTGGAAGGAAAGGGGGGTTGCGAATCCTACTAGGAACGGAGTCCTAGTAGGACTCCCCCCTCTTGGCGTGCCCCCTTGGGCCGGCCTCCTCCTCCCCCTCCTTTACATACCTGAGCAGGGGGCACCCCAAAGGCACAACAGAGTTCTCTTAGCCGTGTGCGGTGCCCCCCTCCACAGTTTACTCCTCCGGTCATATCGTCGTAGTGCTTAGGCGAAGCCCTGCGCGGATCACATCACCATCACCGTCACCACACCGTCGTGCCCTCGGAACTCTCCCTCGACCCTCTACTGGATCAAGAGCTCGAGGGACGTCATCGAGCTGAACGTGTGCTGAACACAGAGGTGCCGTACGTTCGGTACTTGGATCGGTTGGATCGTGAAGACGTTCGACTACATCAACCGCGTTAAACTAATGCTTCCGCTATCGGTCTACGAGGGTACATGGACACACTCTCCCCGTATCGTTGCTATGCATCTCCTAGATAGATCTTGCGTGATCGTAGGAATTTTTTTTGAAATTGCATGCTACGTTCCCCAACAGTGGTATTAGAGACAGGTTTATGCGTAGATGATATGCACGAGTAGAACACAATGAGTTGTGGGCGATAATAGTTGATAACCCACAAGTATAGGGGATCGCAACAGTTTTCGAGGGTAGAATATTCAACCCAAATTTATAAATTCGACACAAGGGGAGCCAAAGAATATTTGAAGGTATTAGCAGCTGAGTTGTCAATTCAACCACACCTGGAGATTAATTATCTGCAACAAAGCGATCAGTAGAAAAGTAGTTTGATAGTTTTGATAGTAGTGACAGCAGCAACGGTAACAGTAACAGTGATAGCAGTAATTTGTAGCAAGTTTAACAGTGATGATAGCAATAGTAGCGCAGCAAGATCAATATAAATAAATTCGTAGGCATTGGATCGGTGACTTGTTGGATGATATTCATCATGTGACATTTATAACCGAGGGTGATACGGCACTAGCTCCAGTTCATCGATATAATGTAGGCATGTATTCCGTAAATAGTCATACGTGCTTTATTAAAAGAAGTTGCATGACATCTTTTGTCCTACCCTCCCGTGGCAGCGGGGTCCATATTGGAAACTAAGGGATATTAAGGCCTCCTTTTAATAGAGAACTGGAACAAAGCATTAACACATAGTGAATACATGAACTCCTCAAACTATGGTCATCACCGGGAGTGGGCCCTGTTATTGTCACTCCAGGGTTGCCGGATCATAACACGTAGTAGGTGACTATAACTTGCAAGATCCGATCTAAAACATGGATATAATGATGAATTCATAAACGGTTCAGATCTGAGTTCATGGCACCCGGCTCAAAGTGACAAGCATTAAGCATAGCAAAGTCATAGCAACATCAATCTAAGAACATAGTGGATACTAGGGATCAAGCCCTAACAAAACTAACTTGATTACATGATGAATATCATCCAACTCCTCACCGACCAGAGAGCCTACGAAGGAATTACTCACTCCCGGTGGGGAGCATCATGGAATTGGCGATGGAGATTGGTTGGTGATGACGAAGAACGAAGATCCCCCTCCCAGGAGCCCAAACGGACTCCAGATCTGCCCTCCTAAGGAAGAATAGGGCTTGGCGGCGGCTCCGTCTCGTGGATCGCGATAATTCTTTCTCCCTGATTTTTTTGGAATAATGTGAATTTATAGTATCAGGGGGTCGTCAGCGGGGCCACCAGGTGGTACAACCCACCTGGGCATGCCAGGAGAGGGGGGCGCGCCCTGGTGGGTTGTGCCCAAGCAGGGGGCCTCTCTGGTGGGTCTTGGCTCCAAAAATTCTTATTATTGATATAAAAAAAGCCTTGCAAAGTTTCGTTCCATTCCGAGAACTTTTATTTCTGCACAAAAACAACACCATGGTAATTTTGCTGAAAACAGAGTCAGTCCGGGGTTAGTTTCATTCAAATCATGCAAATTAGAGTCCAAAACAAGAGGAAAGCGTGAGAAAAGGTAGATAAGTTGGAGACGTATCAAGTCCCCCAAGCTTAAACCTTTGCTTGTCCTCAAGAAATTCAGTTGATAAACTGAATGTGAGAAAGAAAAACTTTTACGAACTCTTTTGCTCTTGTTTGCATAAATAAGCTTAAACAGCACCCAGGTTTTCAGCCAGCATTATAACTAACCATGTCGACAATAACTCTTAAATATTATAGTGACTCATATCAATGACACAATCAGCTAGCGAGCAATAATAAGATATCTCAAATGGCAACACGTTGTGAAAACAACCATGATATAATATGACAATAATGGTATCTCGCTAGCCCTTTCTGAGACCCCAAAACATAAATGCAGAGCACCTCCAAAGTTCAAGCAGCGACTAAACATTGTAATTCATGATAGAAAAGATCCAGTCATGATGCACCCAACATTAGCTATAAACAATGCATAAATCATGACAATTGTGCTCTACTCAGTTTCTGGCGCTTGTTTTTAGAAGGTGGTGACACAACATAAAAGTAAATAGAAAGTCCCTTCGCAGAGGGAAGCAGGATTTGCAGAGGTGCCAGAGCACAATTTTTAAAACAGAAATAAATGAAATTTTGAGACATGCACCCTTCTTATTCACTTCACGACCATCAATTATCAACATCTTCCTGCTAAGCACGCTAGTGGCGGTTCCCAAGAGGTAAGTAAAGGTTTTGACTTCATTGGGAGTTTTTGTTCGATTATTCAAGAGATGAACTCTTTTCCATGTTTGCAGTTTGGGACTGGGCATCCCTATTACCGCCCATTTCCTAGTGCGATGGCGAGTAATAGACACTCGACCTGAGGATAACCCGCTTAGCACGGAAGATATCGACCACCTCCTGTTGTTCCATGAACAATCCAGGCACACAAAACGGATAAATTTTAGAAGTTTTTAGATGTGGCACATGCAAATTTGCTTAGGATGGCAGGGTAATACCGTATATAGGTAGGTATGGTGGACTCATCTGGAATAACTTTGGGTTCAAGGTTTTTGATGTACAAGCAGAATTCCCACTTAGTACAGGCGAAGGCTAGCAATTAAGATTTAGAAGTGGCAAGCTATAGAGCAACAACGATCATAACCAGGCATTATGCATAAGTAACATTGGACACTAGCATGAGTAGGATATGAACACCATGAACATAAATATTATAGAGGCTATGTTGGTTTTGATTCAATTACATGCATAAACATGTGCCAAGTCAAGCCACTCGAACATTCATAGGAGGATACCATATCGTCATACCACATCACAATCATTTTAACGCTATGTTGATATCCAAGATAGATCATTATCAACTCCCAGCTACTTATGCATGGCATGAGAAACTATAAGCTCTAATTATCATTGCAAACATGTTTAATCATAATGGGCTGAATCATGAGCACTAGGTTAAACATATTTACACAACAAGAACAAGTTGAGTTCATACCAGTTTCTCTTTGCCACGGCCAGCTCATCGAATATCGTCATTATTGCCTTTCACCTGCACGACCGAATGATAAGAAAATAATAATAGTGCAAGAGTGCCATGGACTAAGCTGGAATCTGCAAAACATTTTATTCAACAGGAGAAGACAAGGTAAAATGTGCTCTTATTAGTTCAACAATTATTCATATGAGAGCCACTCAACATTTTCATCGTGTTCTTCTCCTCAGTAAGACTTGAATAAAAGGAAAATAAATTCAGAGAAACACACTGAAATATTTTTGGAGTTTTTGGTTTTCTTGAACAAGCAAATAAAAGCAAAAACAAGAAAAATTATTTACACGGGAAAGCTCCCAACAAGCAAAAGAAGAATAAGGAAATCATTTTGGATTTTGTTTTTAGTTCTAATACTAAGCAAGCGTAGAAAGTAAATTACTACAACAATTTTTTTTGTTTTTTCTAAAGTTTTTCAAACACACAAGAAGAAAACAAGAAAATAAATCTAAACATTGATGACACAATGAATAAGTGTGAACACCGACTAACAGTACGATATGTGAACATGAATATAATGTCTGTGAGAAACATGTACTCCCCCAAGCTTAGGCTTTTGCCTAAGTTGGTAATCGATCAGTAGCCTGGAGGCTAGTAGTCGGCGTGGTAGCTCACAGAGGCTCTTGGTGTGGATGCATCAGCACGCCGTGCTGCCAACACTGCTGCGTTGTGAGCTCGGGCCTCGCTCTCAAGAACAAAATATCTTTCCTTGTTGTTATAGTTAAAAAGAGAAGGAGCAGGCAGATATGTGTCCACAACATGTGGTTGGTTAAACATCAGATTATAAGTGAAGTCATGAGCTCTTCCCGTGAGAATCTTATGCTCTTTCAAAGCATCAAAATCTAAATACTGAGTAGGTAGGATAGGGTCAAAAGGCAAAGGTGAAACACTCAGTCCTGGTACTAAACGCGTGACATATATTCCACCATAGAACCAGCCACTTTTGGCATTATGTTGAATTCTACGTGCAACAATCGCTCCAAGGTTATAATTCCTTTCCCCTGTGAGAGCGGTGTGAATGAGGCTCAAGTCTGGCGCACAGAGTATGCTACAGTCTTTCTTGCCTACTATGCATTTCCCGTTAAATAATGCTAAATACTAAATTGCGGGAAAGTGAATGCTCTTTATTCTTCCTTGTCTAACTCCCCTATTTTCACCGTAAAAAAGGCTAGTCAAGAAAGATTCATATTCAGCCTTCAGTGGCTCATCAAGCAAACCCCAAAATGGAAATTTGCAATGGTAAGCAAAGTTCTCCAATGGAATAGTATATGGATTATCATCATAAACGACACCCTAGACTCACGTGGGAAATATTTAAATCCTTCGACAAATGATTCAGTGATAAGATGGCGCTGTTCACACTTATCTGAGAGGTAGGGACCGAGACCGGCATTGTGAACATATTGCTCAAATTCCTGCTTGATGCCCACTTGCATCATATACTCATCGCAAGGCCATAAGCATGTTTTGGTGGCGGCATCTCGCGTGGAACTTTCACTTGGTTCAACATAAGACCGGCGAGCAGAACTGTCACAAGATGATGCCCCCGAGGATCATCTCCTCGAAGAACTCCTTCCAAACAAGTTCATAATGTCCGCGTACAATTTTCTGAAAATAATTTTTTTGGGGTGACAGAAATTTGTCAACAAAACTTTACAAAATTGATAGCAACCACTCATAGGGATACATAGAGGCCATAGCAAGCATTCAAACTACTTAGAACACTAAGAATTGAACATAAAGCACATCTACAGCAGCACCAAGAGTAGCTATTTATTCAAAGTATAAACCACTAAAAAAAACTAATTGGACAAATGGTGAAGTCACATACCAAGCAACAATCCCCCGAAATAGTTTCGAAAACGGAGCTTCGAGCAAAGAGATCGAAATCCGCGGGTTTGAGCTCAAGAACACGGGAGTGAGAGCAATGGGGATTTTTTTTCTGGAGGTAAGTGATGATGTGGGATGAAGAGGTAAGTGAGGGGCCCACGTGTGGACCACAACCCCCCACGGCGTGCCAGGGGGTGCTGGCGCGCCCTGGTGGGTTGTGCCCACCAGGTACACCCCCTCTCGTATTATTTGCACCAAAAATTCTTAAATATTCAGGAAAAAAACATATTAAGTTTTCAGGGCAATCTGAGAACTTTTATTTTCGGGTCATTTTTTATTGCACGGGAAATTCAGAAAACAGACAAAACATGGCATTTATTTTATTTAACTAATAAAAACAGAGAATAAAAAGTAGGGACATAAAGTAGTGCTTACTAAATTCATCAACTTCATACCGCTCAAAAATGATTCATTAATAAGGTTGATCAGGTCTTATTAACAACCACTTTCGATTAGCATGAAACCGAGGAACTTTCGTAAATCACTAAGTTACCTCAATGGGGATTTGCATCTCCCCAACAATAAGCATTTCATATTTCTTTTTGACAGTAGGTAGAGGTATTTGAAAACTTCCAATAGTGATTGTCGGAAATTTTTCAATAACATTAATACCATTCATTTGGAATTGTTTCTTCGGAGTTGTAACATGGGAAAAGCACAGAAAACACGACTTATTTGAATAACCCGGTGACCAACCAGCACCGCATGCTCATTACCATTAATATGAAAAGTGATCTTGCATTTATTGCAATCAATAACAGCTCCTGCAGTATTCAAGAAGGGTCTACCGAGGATAATCGACATGTTGTCCTCCTCGGGCATCTCAAGTATAACAAAGTCAGTCAAAATAGTAACATTAGCAACAAAAACGGGCACATCCTCACAGATACCGATATGTATGGCAGTTGACTTATCAGCCATTTGTAAAGATATTTCAGTAGGTGTGAGTTTATTCAAGTCTAGTGTTTTATATAAAGAGAACGTCATAACACTAACACCAGCTCCTAAATCACACAAAGCAGTTTTCACATAATTCTTTTTGATAGAGCAAGGTATAGTTGGTATTCCCGGATCTCCAAGTTTTTTAGGTACTCCATCTTTGAAAGTATAATTAGCAAGCATAGTGGAGATTTCATCTTCCGGTATTTTTCTCTTATTAGTGATGATGTCTTTCATATACTTTGCATAAGGAGGAATTTTCAAGATATCAGTGAAGCGAGTACACAAAAAGACTGGCCTCAGCATTTCAGCAAAGCATTCAAATTCTTCATCATCATTCTTTTTATTTGACTTGGGTGGAAATGGCATGGGTTTTTTAACCCACGGTTCTCTTTCTTTGCCGTGTTTCCTAGCCACAAAGTCTCTTTTATCATATCTTTTATTCTTAGGTTGTGGGTTATCAAGATCCATAGGTGGTTGTATCTCAACATCATTATCTGGTTCTTTTTCATTTGGTTGAGCATCCTCATGAACATAGCATTATCTTTTTCATTATCACTAGGTGGATGTTCATTACCAGATTGAGTTTCAGCACCTGAGATAGAAGTTTCATTTTCATTATCTGGAGGTTTTTCTATTTCAAGTTCACTAGAAGTGTGCAAAGTCCTATCATTTTCCTTTTCTTTTTCTTTTTAGAACGACTAGGTGCACTAGTGTTATTTCTTTGTGAATCTTGTTCAATTCTTTTTGGGAGTCCCCCGGGCTAAAGTGGTTCCTGATTCATTTTATCTCCTCTAGTTGCAACTCTAAAAGAAAGTCATGCATATTATGATTCATTTCATCAAGCAATTCTCTTTGTGATTGAGCAACTTGTTCTAACTGAGTTTGAACCATAGAAGCATGTTTTACAACACCTCTAACGTCATTTGAGATTCTAAATAACAACTCACTCAAGCGAGCAAACATATCGGAATTATATTTCAATAGTTTCATAACATTTGCATTGAAGTGATCTTATTTTCTAATGTAGTTTTCAAACTCATAAAGGCATTGACTAGGATGCATATTTTTGGGGAACGTAGTAATTTCAAAAAAATTCCTACGCACACGCAAGATCATGGTGATGCATAGCAACGAGAGGGGAGAGTGTGTCCACGTACCCTCGTAGACCGAAAGCGGAAGCGTTATGACAACGCGGTTGATGTAGTCGTACGTCTTCACGATCCGACCGATCCAAGCACCGAACGTACGGCACCTCCGTGTTCTGCACACGTTCAGCTCGATGACGATCCCCGGACTCCGATCCAGCAGGGTGTCGGGGATGAGTTCCGTCAGCACGACGGCGTGGTGACGATGATGATGTTCTATCGACGCAGGGCTTCGCCTAAACTCCGCGACGATATGACCGAGGTGGAATATGGTGGAGGGGGGCACCGCACACGGCTAAGGAACGATCATGAAGATCAACTTGTGTGTTCTAGGGTGCCCCCTGCCCCCGTATATAAAGGAGCAAGGGGGGAGGCTGGCCGGCCCTTGTGGGCGCGCTAAGGAGGAGGAGTCCTCCTCCTAGTAGGAGTAGGACTCCCTCTTTCCTACTCCTACTAGGAGGGGAAAGGAAGGGGAGAGGGAGAGGGAAAGAGGGGGGCGCCGCCCCCCTTCTCCTAGTCCAATTCGGACCAGAGGGGCAGGGGGCGCACGGCCCATCCTGGCTGCCCCTCTCTCTCCACAAAAGCCCATAAGGCCCAATACTCCTCCCGGGTGGGTTCCGGTAACCCTCCGGCACTCCGGTTTTCTCCGAAATCACCCGGAACACTTCCGGTGTCTGAATATAGTCGTCCAATATATCGATCTTTATGTATCGACCATTTCGAGACTTCTCGTCATGTCCGTGATCACATCCGGTACTCCGAACAACCTTCGGTACATCAAAACTTATAAACTCATAATAAAACTGTCATCGTAACGTTAAGCGTGCGGACCCTACGGGTTCGAGAACTATGTAGACATGACGTAGAACTGTTTCTGGTCAATAACCAATAGTGGAACCTGGATGTTCATATTGGCTCCTTCATATTCTACGAAGATCTTTATCGGTCAAACCGCATAACCACATACGTTGTTCCCTTTGTCATCGGTATGTTACTTGCCCGAGATTCGATCGTCGGTATCCAATACCTAGTTCAATCTAGTTACCGGCAAGTCTCTTTACTCATTCCATAATACATCATCCCGTAACTAACTCATTAGTTACAATGCTTGCAAGGCTTAAGTGATGTGTATTACCGAGAGGGCCCAGAGATACCTCTCCGACAATCGGAGTGACAAAACCTAATCTCGAAATACGCCAACCCAACATGTACCTTCGGAGACACCTGTAGAGCACCTTTATAATCACCCAGTTATGTTGTGACGTTTGGTAGCACACAAAGTGTTCCTCCAGTAAACGGGAGTTGCATAATCTCATAGTTGTAGGAACTTTGTATAAGTTATGAAGAAAGCAATAGCAATATACTAAACGATCAAGTGCTAGGCTAACGGAATGGGTCAAGTCAATCACATCATTCTCCTAATGATGTGATCCCGTTAATCAAATGACAACACATGTCTATGGTTAGGAAACATAACCATCTTTGATTAATGAGCTAGTCAAGTAGAGGCATACTAGTGACATTATGTTTGTCTATGTATTCACACATGTATCATGTTTCCGGGTAATACAATTCTATCATGAATAATAAACATTTATCATGATATTAGGAAATAAATAATAACTTTATTATTGCCTCTAGGGCATATTTCCTTCAGTCTCCCACTTGCATTAGAGTCAATAATCTAGTTCACATCATCATGTGATTCAACACCAATATTCACATCTGTATGTGATTAACACCCATAGTTCACATCGTCATGTGACCAACACCCAAAGGGTTTACTAGAGTTAATAATCTAGTTCACATCGCTATGTGATTAACACCCAAGAGTACTAAGGTATGATCATGTTTTTCTCGTGAGAGAAGCTTAGTCAATGGGCCTGCCACATTCAGAGCTGTATGTATTTTGCAAATATTCTATGTCTACAATGCTCTGCACGGAGCTACTCTAGCTAATTGCTCCCACTTTCAATATGTATCCAGATTGAGACTTAGAGTCATCTGGATCGTTGTAAAAAGCTTGCATCGATGTAACTCTTTACGACAGGCTCTTTTATCACCTCCATAATCGAGAAATATTTCCTTAGTCCTCACTAAGGATGTTCTTGACCAATGTCCAGTGATCTACTCCTAGATCACTATTGTACTCCCTTGCCAAATCCAGAGCAAGGTATACAATAGGTCTGGTACATAGCATAGCATACTTTATATAACCTATGACTGAGGCATAGGGAATGACTTTCATTCTCTTTTCTATTTTCTGCCATGGTCGGGATTTGAGTTTTACTCAATTTCACACCTTTGCAACACAGGCAAGAACTTTTCTTTGACTGTTCCATTTTGAACTACTTCAAAATCTTGACAAGGTATGTACTTATTGAAAAAACTTATCAAGTGTCTTGATCTATCTCAATAGATCTTGATGCTCAATATGTAAGTAGCTTTACTGAGGTCTTTCTTTTAAAGAACACCTTTCAAATACTCCTTTATGCTTTCCAGAAAAATTCTACATCATTTCTGATCAACAATATGTTACTCACATATATTTATTAGAAAGGCGGTAGTGCTCCCACTCACTTTATTGTAAATACAGGCTTCACCACAAGTCTGTATAAAACTATATGATTTGATCAACTTATCAAAGCGTGTATTCCAACTCTGAGATGCTTGCACCAGTCCATAGATGGATCGCTGGAGCTTGCACATTTTGTTAGCTCCTTTAGGATTGACAAAACCTTGTGGTTGCATCATATACAACTCTTCTTTAATAAATCCATTAAAGAATGTAGTTTTGACATCCATTTTCCAGATTTCATAAAATGTGGCAATTGCTAACATGATTCGGACAGACTTAAGCATCGCTACAGTTGAGAAAATCTCATTGTAGTCACCACCTTGAACTTGTCGAAAACCTTTTTGTGACAAGTCGAGCTTTGTAAATAGTAACACTACTATCAGTGTCCGTCTTCCTCTTGAAGATCCATTTATTTAACATGGCTTGCTGATCATCGAGCAAGTCAATCAAAGTCCATACTTTATTCTCATACATGGATCCTATCTCAGATTTCATGGCCTCAAGCCATTTCGCGGAATCTGGGCTCATCATCGCTTCCTCATAGTTCGTAGGTTCATCATGGTCTAGTAACACGACTTCCAGAACATGATTACCGTACCACTCTGGTGCGGATCTTACTCTGGAAGACTTACGAGGTTTGGTAGCAACTTGATCTGAAGTTTCATGATCATCATCATTAACTTCCTCACTAATTGGTGTAGGAATCACTGGAACTGATTTCTGTGATGAACTACTTTCCAATAAGGGAGAAGGTACAATTACCTCATCAAGTTCTACTTTCCTCCCACTCACTTCTTTCGAGAGAAACTTCTTCTCTAGAAAGGATCCATCTTAGCAACGAATAACTTGCCTTCGGATCTGTGATAGAAGGTGTACCCAATAGTTACCTTTGGGTATTCTATGAACACGCATTTTTCCGATTTGGGTTCGAGCTTATCAGGTTGAAACCTTTTCATATAAGAAACGCAACTCCAAGCTTTAAGAAACGACAACTTAGGTTTACTGCTAAACCATAGTTCATACGGTGTCATCTCAACGGATTTAGATGGTGCCCCATTAAACGTGAATGCAGCTGTCTCTAATGCATAACCCCAAAACGATAGTGGTAAACTGATAAGATACATCATAGATCGCACCATATCTAGTAAAGTACGATTACGACGTTCGGACACACCATTACATTGTGGTGTTCCAGGTGGCGTGAGTTGCGAAACTATTTCACATTGTTTCAAATGAAGACCAAACTCGTAACTCAAATATTCGTCTCCATGATCAGATCATAGAAACTTTATTTTTCTTGTTACGATGATTTTCCATTTCACTCTGAAATTCTTTGAACTTTTCAAATGTTTCAGACTTATGTTTCATCAAGCAGATATACCCATATCTGCTCAAATCATCTGTGAAGGTCAGAAAATAACGATACACGCCGCGAGCCTTAACACTTATCGGATCGCATACATCGGTATGTATTATTTCCAATAAGTCAGTAGCTCGTTCCATTGTTCCGGAGAACGGAGTTTTAGTCATCTTGCCCAAAAGGCACGGTTCGCAAACATCAAATGATACATAACCAAGTGATTCCGAAAATCCATCTTTATGGAGTTTCTTCATGCGCTTTACACCGATATGACCCGAACGGCAGTGCCACAAATAAGTTGCACTATCATTATTAACTTTGCATCTTTTGGCATCAATATTATGAATATGTGTATCACTATGATCGAGATCCAACAAACTATTTTCATTGGGTGTATGACCATCGAAGGTTTTATTCATGTAAACAGAACAACAATTATTCTTTGACTTTAAATGAATAACCGTATCGCAATAAACATGATCAAATCATATTCATGTTCAGCATAAGCGCCAAATAATATTTATTTAGGTTTAACACTAATCCCGAAGGTATAGGGAGTGTGCGATGATGATCATATCAATCTTGGAACTACTTCCAACACTCATCGTCACTTCCCTTCAACTAGTCTCTGTTTATTCTGTAACTCCTGTTTCGAATTACTAATCTTAGCAACCGAACAAGTATCAAATACTCAGGGGCTACTATAAACACTAGTAAAGCACACATCAATAACCTGTATATCAAATATACCCTTGTTCACTTTGCCATCCTTCTTATCCACCAAATATTCAGGGTATTTCTGCTTCCAGTGACCATTTCCTTTGCAGTGTAAGCACTCAGTTTCAGGCTTTGGTCCAGCTTTGGTCTTCTTCACGGGAGTGACAACTTGTTTGCCATTCTACTTGAAGTTTCCTTTCTTTCCCTTTGCCCTTTTCTTGAAACTAGTGGTCTTGTCAATCATCAACACTTGATGCTCTTTCTTGATTTCTACCTTCGTCGATTTCAACATCACGAAGAGCTCGGGAATCGTTTTCGTCATCCCTTGCATAATATAGTTCATCACAAAGTTCTAGTAACTTAGTGATGGTGACTAGAAAATTCTGTCAATCACTATCTTATCTGGAAGATTAACTCCCACTTGATTCAAGCGATTGAAGTACCCAGACAATCTGAGCACATGCTCACTAGTTGAGCGATTCTCCTCCATCTTTTAGCTATAGAACTTGTTGGAGACTTCATATATCTCAACTCGGGTATTTGCTTGAAATATTAACTTCAATTCCTGGAACATCTCATATGGTCCATGACGTTCAAAACGTCTTTGTAGTCCCGGTTCTAAGCCATAAACCATGGTGCACAAAACTATCAAGTAGTCATCATATTGAGCTAGCCAAATGTTCATAACATCTGCATCTGCCCCTGCAACAGGTTTGTCACCTAGCGGTGCATGAAGGACATAATTCTTCTGTGCAGCAATGAGGATAAACCTCAGATAACGGATCCAATCCGCATCATTGCTACTAACATCTTTCAACAAAATTTTCTCTAGGAACATATCAAAATAAACATATGAAAGCAACAACGCGAGCTATTGATCTACAACATAATTTGCAAAATACTACTAGGACTAAGTTCATGATAAATTTAAGTTCAATTAATCATATTACTTAAGAACTCCCACTTAGAAAGACATCCCTCTAATCTTCTAAGTGATCACGTGATCCAAATCAACTAAACCATAACCGATCATCACGTGAAATGGAGTAGTTTTCAATGGTGAACATCACTATGTTGATCATATCTACTATATGATTCACGCTCGACCTTTCGGTCTCAGTGTTCCGAGGCGATATCTGCATATGCTAGGCTCGTCAAGTTTAACCTGAGTATTCTGCATGTGCAAAACTGGCTTGCACCCGTTGTAGATGGACGTTGAGCTTATCACACCCGATCATCACGTGGTGTCTGGGCACGACGAACTTTGGCAACGGTGCATACTCAGGGAGAAAACTTCTTGATAATTTAGTGAGAGATCATCTTAAAATGCTACCGTCAATCAAAGCAAGATAAGATGCATAAAGGATAAACATCACATGCAATCAATATAAGTGATATGATATGGCCACCATCATCTTGTGCTTGTGATCTCCATCTCCGAAGCACCGTCATGATCACCATCGTCATCGGCGCGACACCTTGATCTCCATCGTAGCATCGTTTTCGTCTCGCCAACTATTGCTTCTACGACTATCGCTACCGCTTAGTGATAAAGTAAAGCAATTACAGGGCGTTTGCATTTCATACAATAAAATGACAACCATATGGCTCCTGCCAGTTGCTGATAACTTGATTACAAAACATGATCATCTCATACAATAAAATATAGCATCACGTCTTGACCATATCACATCACAACATGCCCTGCAAAAACAAGTTAGACGTCCTCTACTTTGTTGTTGCAAGTTTTACGTGGCTGCTACGGGCTGAGCAAGAACCGTTCTTACCTACGCATCAAAACCACAATGATAGTTCGTCAAGTTAGTGTTGTTTTAACCTTCGCAAGGACCGGGCGTAGCCATACTCGGTTCAACTAAAGTTGGAGAAACTGACACCCGCCAGCCACCTGTGTGCAAAGCATGTCGGTAGAACCAGTCTCGCGTAAGCGTACGCGTAATGTCGGTCCGGGCCGCTTCATCCAACAATACCGCCGAACCAAAGTATGACATGCTGGTAAGCAGTATGACTTGTATCGCCCACAACTCACTTGTGTTCTACTCGTGCATATAACATCAACGCATAAAACCAGGCTCGGATGCCACTTTTTGGGAACGTAGTAATTTCAAAAAAATTCCTACGCACACGCAAGATCATGGTGATGCATAGCAACGAGAGGGGAGAGTGTGTCCACGTACCCTCGTAGACCGAAAGCGGAAGCATTATGACAACGCGGTTGATGTAGTCGTACGTCTTCACGATCCGACCGATCCAAGCACCGAACGTACGGCACCTCCGTGTTCTGCACACGTTCAGCTCGATGACGATCCCCGGACTCCGATCCAGCAGGGTGTCGGGGATGAGTTCCGTCAGCACGACGGCGTGGTGACGATGACGATGTTCTACCGACGCAGGGCTTCGCCTAAACTCTGCGATGATATGACCGAGGTGGAATATGGTGGAGGGGGGCACCGCACACGGCTAAGGAACGATCACGAAGATCAACTTGTGTGTTCAAGGGTGCCCCCTGCCCCCGTATATAAAAGAGCAAGGGGGGAGGCCGGCCGACCCTTGTGGGCGCGCCAAGGAGGAGGAGTCCTCCTCCTAGTAGGAGTAGGACTCCCTCTTTCCTACTCCTACTAGGAGGGGAAAGGAAGGGGAGAGGAGAGGGAAAGAGGGGGGCGCCGCCCCCTTCTCCTAGTCCAATTCGGACCAGAGGGGGAGGGGGCGCGCGGCCCATCCTGGCTGCCCCTCTCTATCTCCACTAAAGCCCATAAGGCCCAATACTCCTCCCGGGGGGGGGGGGGGGTTCCGGTAACCCTCCAGCACTCCGGTTTTCTCCGAAATCACCGGGAACACTTCCGATGTCTGAATATAGTCGTCCAATATATCGATCTTTATGCCTCGACCATTTCGAGACTCCTCGTCATGTCTGTGATCACATCCGGGACTCCGAACAACCTTCGGTACATCAAAACTTATAAACTCATAATAAAACTGTCATCGTAACGTTAAGCGTGCGGACCCTACGGGTTCGAGAACTATGTAGTCATGACCTAGAACTGTTTCTGTTCAATAACCAATAGTGGAACCTGGATGTTCATATTGGCTCCTTCATATTCTACGAAGATCTTTATCGGTCAAACCGCATAACAACATACGTTGTTCCCTTTGTCATCGGTATGTTACTTGCCCGAGATTCGATCGTCGGTATCCAATACCTAGTTCAATCTCGTTACCGGCAAGTCTCTTTACTCATTCCGTAATACATCATCTCGTAACTAACTCATTAGTTACAATGCTTGCAAGCCTTAAGTGATGTGTATTACCGAGAGGGGCCAGAGATACCTCTCCGACAACCGGAGTGACAAAACCTAATCTCGAAATACGCCAACCCAACATGTACCTTCGGAGACACCTGTAGAGCACCTTTATAATCACCCAGTTACGTTGTGATGTTTGGTAGCACACAAAGTGTTCCTCTGGTAAACGGGAGTTGCATAATCTCAAAGTTGTAGGAACTTTGTATAAGTTATGAAGAAAGCAATAGCAATATACTAAACGATCAAGTGCTAGGCTAACGGAATGGGTCAAGTCAATCACATCATTCTCCTAATGATGTGATCCCGTTAATCAAATGACAACACATGTCTATGGTTAGGAAACATAACCATCTTTGATTAATGAGCTAGTCAAGTAGAGGCATACTAGTGACATTATGTTTGTTTTTGTATTCACACATGTATCATGTTTCCGGGTAATACAATTCTAGCATGAATAATAAACATTTATCATGATATGAGGAAATAAATAATAACTTTATTATTGCCTCTAGGGCATATTTCCTTCACATATTGTGAGGATTATCATTTTCATTGAACTTCAATGAGAGAATTTACCTCTACCACCTTAGGCAGTGGTGGTGTATTAAGCCCATGTATTTCTTCAATAGGAGGTAAAATTTTAACATCTTCAGCTTTAATACCTTTTTCCTTTATAGATTTCTTTGCCTCTTGCATATCTTCAGGACTGAGATATAATATACCCCTCTTCTTTGCAGTGGGTTTAGCCGGTGGTTCAGGAAGAGTCCAATCATCATAATTTTTCAATATGTTATTCAATAATTCTTCAGCTTGAGCAATAGTTCGTTCCCAGAAAACACAACTAGCACAACTATCTAGGAAGTCCCTAGAAGTATCGGTTAGACCATTATAGAAGATATCAAGTATTTCATTTTTCTTAAGAGGATGATCAGGCAAAGGATTAAGTAACTAGCAAAGCCTCCCCCAAGCTTGTGGGAGGCTCTCTTCTTTAGTTTGCACAAAGTTAAATATTTCCTGTAAGGCAGCTTGTTTCTTATGAGCAGAAAAATATTTTTTAGAGAAGTAGTAAATCATATCCTGGGGACTACGCACACAACCAGGAGTAAGAGTATTGTACCAAGCTTTAGCATCACCCTTCAATGAGAAAGGAAATAATTCGAGAATAAAGTAGTAGCTAGTTTTCTCATCATGAGTAAAAAGGGTGGCTATATCATTCAACTTAGTAAGATGTGCCACAATAGTTTCAGTTTCATAACCATAGAAAGGATCAAATTCAACCAGAGTAATTAACTCTGGGTCGACAGAGAATTCATAATCCTTATCAGCAATACAGATAGGTGAAGTAGCAAACTTAGGATCACATTTCATTCTAGCATTCAGAGATTTTTCTTTATACTTGCATAGTAATTTCTCTAGATCATCTCTATCATTGCAAGCAAGGATATCTCTAGTTGCTTATTCACTCATAACATTGGTACCTTAGGAAACTCATGTCTAGCAAGGTTAGTTCTAGCAGGTGTTTAAGGAGTTTCAGTTTCAAGCTCTTCATCAGATTCAACAACATCATATTGTATAACTCTAGCAATTTGTTCATCAAGAAATTCATCAAGTGGCACATCATCATTATCAAGCAAGGTACTAGCATCATCATAAGCATTATCCATAGAAGAAGTAGCATCATCAATAACTTGCAACATATCAGGATTAATAGCATGTGGTGGTGTTGCAAGTTTACTCATAACAAAAGGTGAATCTGAAGCAGAACTGGATGGCAGTTCCTTACCTCCCCTCGTCTTTGAGCGAAATATCTTAGTCTTTGGATCCTTCAGATTCTTCATAGTGATAATATGATAATAATCCCAAGTGACTCAACAAATATAGCTATGCTACCCGGCAACGGCGCCAGAAAAAGGGTCTTGATAACCCACAAGTATGGGGGATTGCAACAGTTTTCGAGGGTAGAGTATTCAGCCCAAATTTATAGATTCGACACCAGGGGAGCCAAATAATATTTGAAGGGATTAGCAGCTGAGTTGTCAATTCAAACACACCTGGAGATTAATTATCTGCAGAAAAGTGATCAATAGCAAAGTAGTTTGATAGTTTTGATAGTAGTGACAGCAGCAACGGTAACAGCAACAGTGATATCAGTAATTTGTAGCAAGTGTAACAGTGATGATAGCAATAGTAACGCAGCAAGATCAATATAAATTAATTCGTAGGCATTGGATCGATGACTTTTTGGATGATATTCATCATGTGACAGTTATAACCTAGGGCGATACGACACTAGCTCCAGTTCATCGATATAATGTAGCCATGTATTTCGTAAATAGTCATATGTGCTTTATTAAAAGAACTTGCATGTCATCTTTTGTCCTAACCTCCCGTGGCAGCGGGTCCCATATTGGAAACTAAGGGATATTAAGGCCTCCTTTTAATAGAGAACCGGAACAAAGCATTAACACATAGTGAATACACGAACTCCTCAAACTACGGTCATCACCGGGATTGCCGGATCATAACACGCAGTAGGTGACTATAACTTGCAAGATCGGATCTGAAACATGGATATAATGATGAATTCGTTAACAGTTCAGATCTGATTTCATGGCACCCGGGCCCAAAGTGACAAGCATTAAGCATAGCAAAGTCATAGCAACATCAATCTATGAACATAGTGGATAATAGGGATCAAGCCCTAACAAAACTAACTCGATTGCATGATGAATCTCATCCAACTCCTCACCAACCAGCGAGCCTACGAAGGAATTACTCACTCCCGGTGGGGAGCATCATGGAATTGGCGATGGAGATTGGTTGGTGATGATGAAGAACGAAGATCCCCCTCTCCGGAGCCCAAACGGACTTAAGATCTGTCATCCCGAGGAAGAACAGGGCTTGGCGGTGGCTCCATCTCGTGGATCATGATAATTCTTTCTCGCTGATTTTTCTGAAATAATGTGAATTTATAGTATCAGGGGGGTCGTCAGCGGGGCCACCAGGTGGTACAACCCACCTGGGTGCGCCAGGAAAGGGGGGCGCGCCCTGGTGGGTTGTGCCCAACCAGGGGCCCCTCTCTGGTGGTTCTTGGCTCCAAAAATTCTTATTATTGTTATAAAAAATCCTCGCAAAGTTCCGTTCCATTCGGAGAACTTTTATTTCTGCACAAAAACAACACCATGGTAGTTCTACTGAAAACAGCGTCAGTCCGGGGTTAGTTTTATTCAAATCATGCAAATTAGAGTCCAAAACAAGAGGTAAAGCGTGAGAAAAAGTAGCTACGTTGGAGACGTATCAATAGTCATATTGCTTACCACCAACGTCTTACTTTGATTCAACGGTATTGTTGGATGAAGCGGCTCAGACCGACATTACATGACCGCGTTCATGAGACTAGTTCTACCGACGTGCTTCGCACAAAGGTGGCTGGCGGGTGTCTATTTCTCCAACTTTAGTTGAATCGAGTTTGACTATGACCGGTCCTTGTCGAAGGTTAAAATAGCACACTTGACGAAAAATCATTGTGGTTTTGATGCGTAGGTAAGAACGGTTCTTGCTAGAAGCCCGTAGAAGCCACATAAAACTTGCAACAACAAAGTAGAGGATGTCTAACTTGTTTTTGCTGGGCATGTTGTGATGTGATATGGCCAAGACGTGATGAGATATAAATTGTTGTATGAGATGATCATGTTTTGTAAAACTTATCGGCAACTGGCAGGGGCCTTATGGTTGTCGCTTTATTGTATGAAATGCAATCGCTATGTAATTGCTATACTTTATCACTAAGTGGTAGCGATAGTCGTAGAAGCAATAGTTGGTGAGATGACAACGATGCTACGATGGAGATCAAGGTGTCAAGCCGATGACGATGGATATCATGACGGTGCTTTGGAGATGGAGATCAAAGGCACAAGATGATGATGGCCATATCATGTCACATATTTTGATTGCATGTGACGTTTATCCTTTATGCATCTTATTTTCCTTAGTACGGTGGTATCATTATAAGGTGACCCCTCACTAAATTTCAAGGTACAAGTGTTCTCCCTGTATGCACTGTTGCTACAGTTCATCGTGCCGAGACACCACGTGATGATCGGGTGTGATAAGCTCTACGTTCACATACAATGGGTGCAAGCCAGTTTTGCACATGCATAATACTTGGGTTAAACTTGACAAGCCTAGCATATGCAGATATGGCCTCGAAACACTGAGACTGAAAGGTCGAACGTGAATCATAGAGTAGATATGATCAACATAGTGATGTTCACCATTGAAAACTACCCCATCTCGCGTGATGATCAGACATGGTTTAGTTGATATGGATCACGTGATCATTTAGATGACTAGAGGGATGTCTATCTAAGTGGGAGTTCTTAAGTAATATGATTAATTAAACTTCAATTTATCATGAACTTAGTACCTGATAGTTTTTGCATATCTATGTTGTTGTAGATCAATGGCCCGTGCTACCGTCCCTTGAATTTTAATGTGTTCCTAGAGAAAGCTAAGTTAAAAGATAATGTAGCAACTAGACGGACTGGGTCCGTAACTTGAAGATTATCCTCATTGCTGCACAGAAGAATTACATCCTGGAAGCACCACTAGGTGCAAGACCAGTTGCAGGAGCAACTCCGGACGTTACGAACGTCTGGCAGAGCAAAGCTGATGACTACTCGATAGTTCAGTGTGCCATGATTTACGGCTTAGAATCGGGACCTCAGAGACGTTTTGAACGTCATGGAGCATATGAGATGTTCCAGGAGTTGAAGTTAATATTTCAAGCAAATGCCCGAGTTGAGAGATATGAAGTCTCCAACAAGTTCTATAGCTGCAAAATGGAGGAGAATAGTTCTGTCAGTGAACACATACTCAGAATGTGTGGCTACCACAACCACTTGACTCAGTTGGGAGTAATCTTCTTGATGATAGTGTCATTGACAGAGTTCTTCAAACACTGCCACCAAGCTATAAAGGCTTCATGATGAACTATAATATGCAAGGGATAGAAAAGACAATTCCCGAGCTCTTCGCGATGCTAAAGGGTGCGGAGGTAGAAATCAAGAAGGAGCATCAAGTGTTGGTGATTAACAATGTCTGGCTACCACAACCACTTGACTCAGTTGGGAGTAATCTTCCTGATGATAGTGTCATTGACAGAGTTCTTCAAACACTGCCACCAAGCTATAAAGGCTTCGTGATGAACTATAATATGCAAGGGATAGAAAAGACAATTCCCGAGCTCTTCGCGATGCTAAAGGTTGTGGAGGTAGAAATCAAGAAGGAGCATCAAGTGTTGGTGGTTAACAAGACCACTAGTTTCAAGAAAAAGGGCAAAGGGAAGAAGGGTACTTCAAGAAGAACAGCAAGCAAGTTGCTGCTCAAGGGAAGACGCCGAAGTCTGGACCTAAGCCTGAAACTGAACGCTTCAACTGCAAAGAGACTGGTCACTAGAAGTGGAACTGCCCAAGTATTTGGCGGATAAGAAGGATGGCAAAGTGAAAGGTATATTTGATATACATGTTATTGATGTGTACCTTACTAGTGCTCGTAGTAGCGCCTGGGTATTTGATACTGGTTCTGTTGCTCATATTTGCAACTCGAAACAGGGGCTACGGATTAAACAAAGATTGGCTAAGGACGAGGTGATGATGCGCGTCGGAAATGGTACCAAGGTCGATGTGATCGCCGTGGGCACGCTACCTCTACATCTACCTTCGGGATTAGTTTTAGACCTGAATAATTGTTATTTGGTGCCAGCGTTGAGCATGAACATTATATCTGGATCTTGTTTGATGCAAGATGGTTATTCATTTAAATAAGAGAATAATGGTTGTTCTATTTATATGAGTAATATCATTTATGGTCATGCACCCTTGATGAGTGGTCTATTTTTGTTGAATCTCGATTGTAGTGATACACATATTCATAATATTGAAACCAAAAGATACAAAATTAATAATGATAGTGCAACTTATTTGTGGCACTGCTGTTTAGGTCATATTGGTGTAAAGCGCATGAAGAAACTCCATGCTGATGGGATTTTGGAATCACTTGATTATGAATCACTTGATGCTTGCGAACCATGCCTCATGGGAAAGATTACTAAGATTCCTTTCTCCGTAACAATGGAGCGAGGAACTGTCTTATTGGAAATAATACAAAATGATGTATGCGGTTCGATGAGTGTTGAGGCTCGCGGCGGGTATCGTATTTTCTAACCTTCACAAATGATTTAAGCAGATATGGTTATATCTACTTAATGAAACATAAGTCTGAAACATTTGAAAAGTTCAAAGAATTTTAGAGTCAAGTAGAAAATCATCGTAACAAGAAAATAAAGTTTCTATGATCTGATCGTGGAGGTGAATATTTGAGTTATGAGTTTGGTCTTCATTTGAAACAATGTGGAATAGTTTCGCAACTCACACCACCTGGAACACCACAGCGTAATGGTGTGTCCGAACGTCGTAACCTTACTTTATTAGATATGGTGCGATCTATGGATTATGCTTTAGATACGGCTGGATTCACATTAAATAGGGCACCATCTAAATCCGTTGAAACGACACCATATGAACTGTGGTTTGGCAAGAAACCAAAGCTGTCGTTTCTTAAAGTTTGGGGCTGCGATGCTTATGTGAAAAAGCTTCAACCTGATAAGCTCGAACCCAAATCGGAGAAATGTGTCTTCATAGGATTCCCAAATGAAACTGTTGGGTACACCTTCTATCACAGATCCGAAGGCAAGATATTCATTGCTAAGAATGGATCCTTTCTAGAGAAGGAGCTTCTCTCGAAAGAAGTAAGTGGGAGTAAAGTAGAACTTGATGAGGTAATTGTACCTTCTCCTGAATTGGAAAGTAGTTCATCACAGAAATTAGTTCTAGTGATTCTGACACCAATTAGTGAGGAAGTTCATGATGATGATCATGAAACTTCGGATCAAGTTACTACCGAACCTCGTAGGTCAACCAGAGTGCGTTCCGCACCAGAGTGGTACGGTAATCCTGTTCTGGAAGTCATGTTACTAGACCATGACGAACCTATGAACTATGAGCAAGCGATGATGAGCCCAGATTCCGCAAAATAGCTTGAGGCCATGAAATCTAAGATGGGGGATCTATGTATAAGAACAAAGTATGGACTTTGGTTGACTTGCTCGATGATCGGCAAGCCATACAAAATAAATGCATCTTCAAGAAGAAGAATGACGTTGACAGTAATGTTACTGTCTACAAAGCTCGACTTGTTGCGAAAGGTTTTTGACAAGTTCAAGGAGTTGACTACGATGAGACCTTCTCGCCCGTAGCGATGCTTAAGTCTGTCGAATCATGTTAGCAATTGCTGCATTTTGTGATTATGAAATTTGGCAAATGGATGTCAAAACCGCATTCCTTAATGGATTTCTTAAAGAAGAGTTGTATATGATGCAACCAGAAGATTTTTTCGATCCTAAAGGTGCTAACAAAGTGTGCAAGCTCCAGCGATTCATTTATGGACTGGTGCAAGCCTCTCGGAGTTGGAATATACGCTTTGATAGTGTGATCAAAGCATATGGTTTTATACAGACTTCTGCAGAAGCCTGTATTTACAAGAAAGTGAGTGGGTGCTTTGTAGCATTTCTAATATTATATGTGGATGACATATTGTTGATTGGAAATAATACAAAATTTCTGGATAGCATAAAGGATACTTGAAT